>ONZH01030372.1:462500-658364 GCA_900303285.1 Rhinella marina | reverse complement strand
GTCCAGGCATCCGCACCAAGACGGATCCGGAATGACCCCCAATGCAAGTCAATGGGGACGGATCCGTTTGGTGTGGACACACCAGTAATCCGGATCTGTCCTCCATTGATTTCCAATGGGGGTCATTCCGGATCCGGCTACATACATACAGACAGACATACATACATACATACTCACATACTCCAGGGACACCGGCAGCATGTCTTCACGCGCCTCCTGCGCGCAGCTATGACGTTTCCCCACTGCGCCCAGCAGAGGGCGCTGTGGGGAATCGTCATCACTGCGCGCAGGAGGCGCGTGAAGACGTTCTGCCGGCGTCCCTGGAGTATGTGAGTATGTCTGTGAGTATGTCTGTGAGTATGTCTGTGAGTATGTCTGTGAGTATGTCTGTGAGTATGTCTGTGAGTATGTCTGTGAGTATGTCTGTGAGTATGTCTGTGAGTATGTCTGTGAGTATGTCTGTGAGTATGTCTGTGAGTATGTCTGTGAGTATGTCTGTGAGTATGTCTGTGAGTATGTCTGTGAGTATGTCTGTGAGTATGTCTGTGAGTATGTCTGTGAGTATGTCTGTGAGTATGTCTGTGAGTATGTCTGTGAGTATGTCTGTGAGTATGTCTGTGAGTATGTCTGTGAGTATGTCTGTGAGTATGTCTGTGAGTATGTCTGTGAGTATGTCTGTGAGTATGTCTGTGAGTATGTCTGTGAGTATGTCTGTGAGTATGTCTGTGAGTATGTCTGTGAGTATGTCTGTGAGTATGTCTGTGAGTATGTCTGTGAGTATGTCTGTGAGTATGTCTGTGAGTATGTCTGTGAGTATGTCTGTGAGTATGTCTGTGAGTATGTCTGTATGTAAGTCTGTGTCTTGTTTCAATGTGTGGCATGTGTGGGGCCGGAGCGCTGCTCCGGCTCCACACATGTATAGCGTTAGCACGGATCCGTTGGCACCCTTTAGGTGCCGGATCCGTGCTAACGCTAGTGTGAAAGAGGCCTTAGAGTCTGATTCGGAAGAAGTAGACTTGAGAGGTTCTCAGTCAGACGAAGACGACGATTTAGATGAGGACGAAACAGCCCCTTCCACATCCTGTGACGAGCAGCGTAAATACTGCTTCTCCTCAGAAGATCTGGATTCTCTGTTGTCTGCAGTCCGGGAAACCATGAATGTGGAAGAGGACCACCAGAAAATATCCGTCCAGGACGAGATGTTTGCTGGCCTGAGGGCAAAGAAGAGGAAATTTTTTCCCATTAATACCAATTTAAAAGAAATGATTAAAGAGGAATGGGAGGAAGCTGAGAAAAGATTGTTCATTCCCAAGGAATTTCAAAATCACCTTGCCTTTGATAAGCAGGAAACCAGATTATGGGAGGACATTCCTAAAATTGACATCCCGGTGGCAAGAGTAGCTAAAAAAACTGCCATTCCGGTCGAAGATTCATCTCCGCTTAAAGAGCCCATGGATCGCAAAGCGGATGGTCTTCTAGGGAAGGCTTGGGAATCTATGGGCGCCATAGTAAGCACTAACATCGCTGCAACATCGGTGGCCAGGTCTATGCTTCTCTGGCTAACTCAACTGGAAAATCATTTAAAAATGGGGACACCAAGAGAAGACATTCTGGAGTCCATTCCACTTCTCAAAATGGCAACGGCCTTTATTGCGGACTCTTCAGCAGAGTCAGTGAGGTTCGCTGCAAAAAATGGCGCCCTCTCTAATACCGCTAGAAGGGCTTTATGGCTTAAGTATTGGTCAGGAGACATAGCCTCGAAAAATAAGTTATGTGCCATCCCCTTCTCGGGCTCTTATGTGTTCGGGCCAGTTCTTGATCGGATACTGGAAAAAGCGTCCGACAAAAAGAAGGGCTTCCCGGAGGACAGACCTAGAAGGTCTCAGTTTTTTCGTAAGAAATTCCAACAAAAAGGCCAGACTTTCAGAGACAAAGGAAAGTCCGGCAGATGGTCCTACCCTAAGGGAGGTACAGGAAGGGGGTTTCTACTTAACCCTAATACCTCCCAGGGTAAACAATGACGCCAGCCCTGTTGGGGGAAGACTTACTCACTTCCTCCCAGAGTGGCTCAGAGTAACAAAAAAATCCCTGGGCCATAAGCACAATTCAATCAGGCTACAGAATAGAATTTATTTCTTGTCCTCCGCAAAAATTTCTGCTAACAAATTACGGAGAAAATATATCTCAGAAAAATTTGTTAGCAGACGTGGAAAAATTAAAATACCTGGGTGCAGTAACTTGGGTCCCACAGTCTCAGGAAAAACAGGGTTATTATTCAAGACTCTTCTTGGAGAAGAAACCGGATGGGTCTTACAGAACTATAATAAATCTGAAGTTCCTGAACAAATTTATAAAATATCGGAGGTTCAAAATGGAATCGATCAGATCCACGGTTCCTCTTATACCTCAGGGAGCGGTTATGTGCACTTTGGATCTCAAAGATGCATATTACCATGTGCCAATTCACCAAGACTTCCAAAAATATTTAAGGTTTGCGGTCAAGGAGGGAGGCAGGACTCTTCACTATCCGTTTCAGTGCCTCCCATTCGGGATCTCCTCGGCCCCAAGGACATTTACAAAGCTGGTGGTGGAGATCATTGCCTTCCTCAGACTTCAAGGAATAAAGATAATACCGTGTCTAGACGATTTTCTGCTGATAGCGGATTCTGCCCAGTCCTTACTCCATCACACACAGCTCACAATCAGGCTTCTCCAGAATTTAGGTTGGATCATCAATCTAAAAAAGTCAGATCTGGGCCCCGATACCAGGAAAGTTTTCCTAGGGACGGTGCTGGATTCCAGTTTACAAATGTCCTTTCTCCCAGAAAACAGGCTACAAAACTTGATGTCAAAAGTAGCTCTGTTCCAAAAGAGAACCTGCTGTACGGTAAGAGAGGCGATGAGTATCTTAGGCCTAATGACAGCCTGCATCAGGACGGTTCCATGGAGTCAACACCATTCCAGACCTCTCCAAAAAATGATCCTAACATCCTGGGACGGGGATCCTGGGTCCCTAAACCAGAAAGTCAAGATCACGGAAACAGCCCGAAATTCGCTATCATGGTGGTTGGTGAGAGACAACTTGATACAAGGAGTGCCCTGGTCTCCCTATCCATACGTGATCCTGACGTCGGACGCCAGCCAAAAAGGTTGGGGAGCCAAAGTAGGAGATATCCACCTTCAGGGGACCTGGTGCGAGGAAATAAGTCAGATGTCCTCGAATTACCGGGAACTTCGGGCAGTTTGGGAGGCGCTGCAAAGAAGTCGTCATGTCCTAAAAAAACGGCATGTAAAGGTTTTTTCGGACAACAGGCCTTCCTCAAGCACCAAGGGGGAACAAAATACCATCACTTGCAGAACCTGGCTCACAGCATTTTTTCCTGGGTGGAGCAGAATGTTCCATCAATAACAGCGCTCCATCTGAAGGGGTCAGAAAATCAAACAGCAGACTTTTTTTCAGCAGACTTCGCCTGGATCCGAACGAGTGGGCGCTGAACAAAGAAGTATTCAGGGACCTAGTAAAAAAATGGGGAGTCCCGGACGTAGACCTCTTTGCCTCCAGGAGAAACGTGCAGGTAGACTCCTTCTTCTCTCTAAACCCCTGGGACCATCCTACAGGGGTGGATGCCCTGTCTCTTCCCTGGAATATGAAGATGGCCTACGCTTTTCCTCCTTTTCCACTCATACCAGCGGTACTCGGGAAGATCAGAGCAGAACCGGCAACGTTGATACTAATAACTCCATTTTGGCCAAAACAAGCCTGGTTTCCAGTCCTGACCTCTCTAGCCTCAGACGTTCCTATATCTCTTCCTCAAAGACCAGACTTGTTATCTCAGGGCCCGATCTGGAACCAGAACCTCGACCGACTAAAATTGACAGCTTGGATCCTGAATCGGCCCTCCTGAGGAACAAAGGTTTGTCCAACAGGGTTATAGCCACCCTACAAAAAAGTCACAAGCCAGTCACTTCAGCAATTTATGGCAAAGTTTGGAAAAAATTTTGTTCCTGGTCGGCCTTGAAGGATCTGGACCCTTTACACGCCGAGATTCCAATGATTCTGGAGTTCCTTCAGGATGGGTTCGATAAAAGAATTAAGGCCAAACACTCTAAAAGTGCAGGTATCAGCCCTAAGCTGGTTTCTGGATTACTCCCTAGCGGAAAATAGATGGGTTAATAGGTTCATAAAAGCTACGTCTAGAATCAGACCTACGCTAGAATCCACAGTACCTCCCTGGGATCTAACAACAGTCCTTAATGCTTTAATAAAACAGCCCTTTGAACCTATTCAAGATATTTCACTTAGTTTGCTGACTCAAAAAAACCATATTCCTAGTAGCCATAACCTCAGCCCGTAGGCTAGGGGAATTGCAGGCATTGACAATAAGGGAACCCTATCTAAAAATTCTGGATGACAGGGTAATCCTTAAGCTTGATCCTACCTTCCTGCCCAAAGTAGTATCCAGTTTCCATAGAGAGCAGGAAATCGTTCTACCCTCCTTTTTGTGACTCCCCAAAAAATAACAAGGAGGAAGATTTTCATAAACTAGACGTTAGACGAACAATTATTACCTATCTGGAGGTCTCTAGTTCTTTCAGAATAGACAACAATTTATTTGTTCAATTTGCGGGTAAGAACAAAGGAAAGAAAGCATCAAAGGCCACTCTGGCTAGGTGGATTAGGTCTGCAATATCTACCTCTTACCAATCGCAAGGTTTGCCATGTCCTCAAAAGATTAAGGCACATTCTACCCGTGCGGTCTCTACCTCATGGGCAGAATACGGCGAAGCCTCCATTGATCAAATATGTAAGGCGGCTACCTGGTCAAATAGCCATACCTTCTGTAAGCATTACAGACTAGACATAGCAGGGAGTCAAGACCAAAGGTTTGGACGTAAAGTTCTCCAGGCCGTGGTCCCTCCCTAAAATGGTTATTTGGTATTGCTCCATGTGGTGCTGTCATGGAGGACGTCCTGGAAAGTAGGAATTAGACCTACCGGTAATTTGGTTTCCAGGAGTCCGACATGACAGCACTCGTATTTCCCCCCCTTTTCTTTCTTATTCTTCTTCCTCACTCGGTGGTTTGTGGTACAATTAGTTAGCTCTTGATTATTACTTCCATTATAGTGTAATTTGAAATCACTGGTGGGTGTTGGTGGAGGGGGAGCTTTTAATCTCTGTGTTCCTGTCCCAATAGTGGGCGGGGGGACATCCTCCATGTGGTGCTGTCATGTCGGACTCCTGGAAACCAAATTACCGGTAGGTCTAATTCCTACTTTTTGGGGTCGAGACATCGACGACATTTTAATTTTGTGGGAAGGCACTCAGGAAGAATTTCACAAATTTGTTGAAATATTGAATGAAAATGAAATAGGCCTTAAGTTTACAGCGGAAATCCAGGAGAAAAGTATCAATTTCCTGGATCTAAGCTTAACCCTGCAGCCTGACGGGGGCATCTGTACTGAGATATATCGGAAACAAACGTCAACGAATAGTTTCCTTCATTGGATGAGTTATCATCCAGTATCCCTAAAAAAAGGGATTCCGACAGGGCAATATATACGTGCTAAAAGGAACTGCTCTACTGAAGAAGCATTTGAACGGGAATGTAGGACCCTTTACAATAAATTTAGAGCACGTGGTTATCCCAAGAAAGTCCTGCATAGGGCATACCATAGAGCAAGGGATATGGGGAGACAAGATCTTTTGAATAATCAAAGACAGCAAGAATTTGAAAAACAAATACGGTGCATTGGTACTTACGATGAACGGAGTAAAGAAGTTAAGGAGATTCTGCAACGTTATTGGTATATATTAAGAACGGATGAAGACCTAAAGGAAGTAGTGCCCGAAAAGTCATCAATAACATACAGACGTGGTACAAACCTGAAAGAAAAATTGGTACATAGTCATTATCAAGAAAGTCCAATAGCAAAAAGAGAGACTTGGCTATCTGTAAAAGGCTCCTATCCATGTGGGGATTGTATTTATTGTAACAAAATGAGATCAATAAAAGAATTTGTGAATCCAGTAGATAATAAAAAAAAAAAAAAATATATACAATTAGAGAGTACATTAATTGTAAGACGACTGGTGTTGTCTACGCCATAGGCTGCAGTTGTCCCAAAATTTATGTAGGGAAAACAGTGCAGGAATTAAGGAGAAGAGTGTCTAAACACTTCAGTGGCATAAATAAAAAAGCTGATACATCATTGTCAAGACGTGATTAATGTACATAAAGGTGACAGTAGCAGCCTGAAAATATGGGGTATATCCAAAGTAGTGGCAGGACCAAGGAAAGGCAATATTGATCAAAAACTGACACAAGAAGAAACGAAATGGATATACAGATTAAAAAGCCTGTCACCAAACGGACTGAATGAAGGGTTTACGTTTGCCTCATTTTTATGAACTACAGTTTTATTAGATTAACTATTTTTTCCCTTCCCAAGCAAAACGTGATTGGAGGAAATAACCACATGTATGGTACCCTAGTAAATTTAGGGGTCAATGGCCTAAAGAAAATAAGGGATAAATTAAATATTAGACAAAAAATATTAATCAAAATTAATAAAATAACGTAACAATAATTAATAGGGTTTCAATAATGAATGTCACTGATGGCAACATAGTAATTGATCAAACGAAGGGTATTTCCTGCCCTAATGGCATGACCCGTTGTCATAAATTAGTAAATTTATATTAAAAATCATGTTCTCTTATTTTTTACACAATTTTCCCCTGCCCTTTTCATCTCCTTGTCCTCTTTTTTCTTTAAGAAGATGTGAAATATATTATTTACAGTTATGATACTTTAGTTAGTAAGGAGAAGTGAGTGAAAATAAAAACTAGGGATTTATCAAATATAAGTTAAATACTAAGTACAATAAATAACAGATCGTGATATCATAAATTTCAAGAAACAAATAGATAACTAAAAGAATAATATGAGGAATAGCCAGAGTTTCTAAAAATAATAGAGTAAATGACAAAGTCCCAGGGCATGAGTACAAAAGAGAAACAAGTAAATACAGACTGAGTTAAGAACACTAGGGGATACCAGCAGGGTATCTCAAAAGGTAAGGAAAATACAACGAAGTCCCTGGGCATGCGCAGTAAAAGAAAAGATAATAACGACTAAGTCATGATCATTAGGAAGATCAGTAAGAGAGTCTACAAGATGAGATGAAAAAATAACAAAGTCCCTGGGCATGCGCAGAAGAAGATAAGATCGCGCAGAATGAATAAAAAGGATGACCTGCGCAGATCTGCACAATGGAGTGACGGAGGAGATCGCGTCACGGAGGTGGAGGATGATTTACCCAGTAACAAGTAAATATGTTGCCATTAGTGGCATAGAGGTAAGTATTCAATGAAACAATTGGATACTTAGTTGAAACGTGAGTATGAGAGGCTATAAAAAGTCCGGCCACACCCCCTTCCCACGGACACTGCCCAAACCCCTGAAGACGCCTGGGATCAGGCGAAACATATCGGGGGGCAGATAGGGAAATAGGTTTTAGCCAGTGGGTCGCTACTATCCCAATTACCAGCAAGATAGTGCAACAGAGCTCCGACTACACATACGTGAAAACATAGTTAATAGGTGACGGCGTGGGCTCGTGGTGCAAAAGCGCGCAGCACCAACGAGTAACAATCACAATCATAATATATGAGGCATGTGAATAGGAGCTCTTAGGAGCAATAAATATGCATAAAGGAATGTAGATAGGGATTGTTAGTAGTAGCAGCGACACTGATAATTTTAAAACGCATAAAATCAGGGTATTTTGAGTAAATAGTGAAAAATAAAAGTTAAGTTTTAGGGGTAAACTTAGAGCACATGTTAAGTATGGGCACTGGTAGCCTTAGGGCTAATTGTAAATAATATATATAAAAGCCCTACATGTTGCCCTGGTCTAAGAAGAAAAATCAGGTGTACCTTTAACACTATTTGTAAAGGGAGTATGCCATCAGGAAATGACCTATTAAGTCAAGTTTTTATGCTACAACATGCCTGTTGTATACAAATTACTTTTCAGCAGTCATCTCACTAAGCTCTGAGACTGGATAAAGCCTCGCAAACAATGGTTCTGCAATATGTGGGCACCGGCCGTGTGCTCCCTGCATGACAGGTGTGGACCCATTCACTTGAATGGATCCGCAATCCGGAGCTGCGATACAGAAGCACTATGGCAGGGAAGGCCAATTTTATTCTGTTCAAAAATGCATCTAAGGCTACTTTCACACTTCCGTTTGCAGGATCCGTTTGTGAGATCCATCCAGGCTCTCACAAACGGATCCGTCATGATAATACTACCATCTGCATCCGTTCTGAACGGATCCGTTTGTATTATCTTTTAAATAGCCGAGACGGATCCGTCATGAACTCCAGTGAAAGTCAATGGAGGACGGATCCGTTTTCTGTTGTCGGACAAAAAGATCTGTCCCCATTGACTTACATTGTGAGTCATGACGGATACGTTTGGATCAGTTTCCATCAAGCGGACACCAAAACGCAGCAAGCAGCATATTAGTGTCCGCCTCCAAAACGGAATAGAGACTGAACTGAAGCAAAACTGATGCATTCTGAACGGATCCTTTTCCATTCAGAATGCATTAGGACAAAACTGATCAGTTCAGGACCTTTTGTGAGAGTTTGTGACGGATCTGACAAACGAATCCTGTAAACGCAAGTGTGAAAGTGGCCTAATGTGTAAAACTTAACAAAAATAAAAATGTCAGACATTTGGTATCACCGCGTCCGTAACAACCTGCTCTATAAAAATAGCACATGAGATGGCCTCCCAGGTGAATGCTGTAAAAAACAGTTTTTAAAAACTATGGCAAAACAGCCATTTTTTTCCTCTTGCCTCACAAAAAGTGTAATACCACGCGATCAAAAAGGCATATGTACCCCAAAATGGTACCAATCAAACCGTCATCTCGTCCTGCAAAAAATGAGACCCTACCTAAGACAGTCACCCAAAAAATATGGCTCTTAGAAAATGACAGTACAAAAACAAGATTTAATTCTGTTCAAAAATGCACCTAATGTGTAAAACTTACCCAATATGTCTAACATTTTTATTTTTGTTATCTCCACGTCCGTAACAACCTGCTCTATAAAAATATCACATTATATTCCCCCTCAGCTAAATGCTGTAAAAAAGTTTTTTAAAAACTATGACAAAACAGCCCTTTTTTGTCACCTTGCCTCACAAAAAGTGTAACGCCAAGCGATCAAAAAGTCTTATGTACCCCAAAATGGTACCAAATAAACCGTCATCTCATTCCGCAAAAAAATGAGACCCTACTAGAGATGAGCGAACAGGAGGACGGAAGTGGCTGCCAGCGCCCATGCTAGCGCAGGGGAGCCGAGCGGTACAGTGCTCGTTTCGAGCACATTCGCTCATCTCTAGACCCTACCTAAGACAATCGCCAGAAAAAAAAAAAATTGGGCAGTTAGAAAATGGCAACACAAAAACAAGATTTAATTCTGTTCAAAAATTAATTTACTGTGTAAAACTTAACAAAAATAAAAATAATACATGTTGGGTATCACCACGTCCGTAACAACCTGCCCTATAAAAATATGACATGATTTGCCCCCTCAGGTGAATGCTGTAAAAAAAAAAAACTTTAAAAAATGATGTCAAAACAGGTGTTTTTTTTTTACCTTGACTCACAAAAAGTGTAATACCAAGCGATCAAAAAGTCTTATGTACCCCAAAATGGTACCAATGAAAAAGTCACCTCATCCCGCAAAAAATAAGACCCCACATAAGACAATAACTCAAAAAATAAAATCCAATGGCACCCGCAAACCAATCCATCAAAATCTGTGCTGCAAAATCCATATGGCGCTCCTTTCCTTCTTACCACTGCCACATGCCCAAAAGAGCAGTTTACCACCACATATGGGGTGTTGCTGTACTCAGGAGAAAATGGGTAACAAATTATGAGGTGCTTTTCTCCTGTTACCCCTTGTGAAAATGAAAAATTTGGGGCTAAAGCAACATTTTATTGAAAGAAATGAAACTTTTAATTTTCACAGCCAAGTGTTTCCAAATTCCGTAAAACGCTTAGGGGGTCAAAGTGGTCAGTACACCCCTTAATATATTCTTTGAAGGGTGTAGTTTCCAAAATGGGGTCAATTTTTGAGGGTTTCCACACTAGGGGTACGTCAGGGTCTCGTCAAATACAAAATGGTGCCCAAAAACCATTCTAGCAAAATCTGCCTCCAAAATCCATATGGCGCTCCTTTCCTTCTGACCACTGCCACAAACCCATAGAGACGTTTACCACCACATATGGGGTATTTCTGTAAACTGCAGAATCAGAGTAATGTATATTGAGGTTTAGTTTGCTGTTAACCCTTGCTGTGTTGCAAGAAAAAAATGATTAACAAGAACAAAATGCATAAAAAATGAAATTTTGAAATTTCGCCTCCATTTTCCTTTAGTTCTTGTGAAACATCTAAAGGGTTAACAAAGTTTGTGACGTCAGTTTTAAATAATTTGAGGGGTGTAGTTTGTAAAATGGCGTCACTTATGGGTGGTTTCCATTACGTAAGCCCCTCAAAATCACTTTATATCTGAACTGGTGCTTTTGAAAATGTAAAAAATGGCTTCTAAACTTCTAAGCCCTCTAACGTCCTAAAAAGTAAAATGGCATTTATAAAATGATGCCGACATAAAGTAGACATATGGGGAATGATGACTGATAACTATTTTATGAGGTATTACTATTAGAGATGAGCGAACGTGCTCGAAACGAGCACTGTACCGCTCGGCTCCCCTGCGCTAGCATGGGCGCCGGCAGCCGCTTCCGTCCTCCTCAGGAGGACGGAAGCGGCTGCCTGCGCCCATGCTAGCGCAGGGGAGCCGAGCAGTACAGTGCTCGTTTTGAGCACGTTCGCTCATCTCTAATTACTATCTGTCTTAAAAGTAGAGAAATTCAAATTTAGAAAATTGTGAATTTTTCCAAATTTTTTGTAAATTTGGGATTTTTTAAAATATAAAGGAAAAATATATTGACTCAAATTTACCACTGTCATGAAGTACAATGTGTCACGAGAAAACAATCTCAGAATGGTTTGGATATGTAAAAGTGTTCCAAAGTTATTACCACATAAATTGACACATGTCAGATTTGCAAAAAATGTCCTGGGCAGGAAGGTGAAAACAGGCCCGGGGTTGAAGGGGTTAAACCAGGCATACTGCCTGTTAGTGCTTTCCTGGAGACTGAATTGCTGGTGAGTGTTTACTGCCATATGCAGCTCGCGCATCCCTATACACTGTCACTCAGATGCACTGGCGGTCTTCAGAATTGTATTAGTTATGGTCCGCTTTGCGTATCCATGTCCCCTGATGAGCCTTAAAAAAAATATGGCATGAATCGCTATGGTCATCTTAGGGCCTGTAGTCCTAGGGTTATGTCCCATATGGGGTCGTCCTTTTCAAGGTGGTTGGTTTATGGTTAGGTTTATCAGGGCCAGTATAGCACTACCCTTAGGGCTACACAGGGTCAGATATTGCCTATTAACATGCATGTCCTCTCACCAGGATACAAGACCCTGAAGGATTAAAGTGCTTTATATTCCTTATACGCTAATGGTGGGTGCCACCAAGTACCCTGTGTTTATTTTGGGTGTCAATTGTTAACTCCTGATTAACCTAGGGGTTGATGCACTGATGTAATGTAAACTTTTATACCTGTTTTTTTGTGGACTTTTATTATTTGATTGAATATAGGTTACATTTCACCCCCATTAGATCTGCTTCATTTGCTGGTCTGACTTCCCATTGATTACATCTTTGTGGTGATTTTCTTTTTTCTGAATATTTTTCATCAATTTTTTCCATCTATTTTTTGTATCCAAACCACTAAATTTGTATTCCTATATGGGGCTTTGCATATGGGCATAGAATGTGTGAGTAATTAAAAAAACAAAAAACCAGCATGTCGTACTTTAAAATGCAAAACAGCCATAGAAGTCTATGGAGAGTGTTTAAAATCTAGATGCCTCCATATGTGAGCAGTGTGTGCTTATTATTGTATCCGCTTTTCCGAGTGCTGTTCCACAGGCCATCTGTATTACTGCTATGCAGGCCTAATGACACACCCACGCGGTACATCTGTTTTGTGGATCCATACTGCAGATCTTTTATCAGTATGCTCATGTAAAACTGTTCTGACGCTGTTTTTGTGATGGTCTTGTTAGATTGTCCCTCCATTAGGAAGAACGTATCTCCACCAGAAGTAGTGGCTTCAGACATCAGGGAAAAATGGAAACCTGACAAAGCTATTGTAAGTGCTCTCTACATTCACAGCAGTTTGCCTTCCGTCCAGATGTTCTAGTTGAGATAAAGAATAAGTTGGACGTATATTATTTGCTTTGCTGTTGTCGTTAGGAGGACTGTAAAATAAAAAAATTGCGTGGTTGGGTGATTATGACCTAAATCACATTGAACATTTTACCTTGACTTGATCTCTCTGCTCAGGGCCATGTTGTCGGTCACCTCTTGCCCGACACCCACATGCTGGTGAATTTTGTCAGTGACGAGGAGATGGCGTAGGTTGTGCAGAGCACAGACATTGAGAAGTCCACGATCCCATGCACACCTTGCTGAGGATGCTAACCTGCTAGGGAAAGCTGTAGTCAAGTGGTTTAAAGCTGTGCAGACCAGGCCTGGAGGACGGGGTTGATGGAGCTATTTCCTGGGACTGTGTAGAGTACACAAAGCGAAGACAGTGGAGTCCTTGACAGAGTCCTCTATGCAGGGGCTGGCAGCATCTCCCTCACCAACATCTTCTCCCTACAGTCTCCTGTTTAGAATAAAACATGAGTGCAGCCCTGACACATACTTTGGCAGCCATGCTGTATCTCGTACACACTTCCCCATGGCATCACAGCGGCTTCGTCCAGACACTGGCCGAACTGCAAAAGCGTATTGGCTCTGCATTCTGTCATCTTCTGCTCCCTGCACTGTTCTTCACAGGTAAACTTAGAGCAGCGCTGGCTGTAACCGACTGAACCGGAATAGCCAACGTGGACAGGATTACATCAGTTAGTGGGGCTGCATTATATGTCGATAAATTGCCCAGCCTTAGGGTCCATTCACACATCCTGTTTTTTTTCCTGATCTTATCCGCATTTTTTCAGGACACATTGAAATGAATGGCTCCAGATCAGGATCGAATCAGGAAAGAAAAACAGGACATGTGAATGGAGCCTTAGGCTCCATTCACACGTCCTGATTTTTTATCCTCATCCTATCCGAGTCCGTTACGCAATTTCGGACGTTTTTTGCGGATAGTATGCAGATCCGTTCATTTCAATGGGTCCCGAAAAAATGCGGACATTGCACCGTATGTTGTCCGCATCCGTTTCTCCGTTCCGTTTTGCGGACCCACAAACAGAAATCCTCCTGTCCTACTTTTCCTCCGATTTTGCGGTCCGTAGCCCAATACAAGTCTATGGGATGTCCGTAAATGCGGAAGACATGCGGAAAGCCATCCGCATGTCATCTGCATTTGTGGATTCCATTCCAGGAGTAGAAAAAAAAATTACCCGTTTTCCAGGATGTGCACAAATACGGACGTGTGAATGGAGCCTTAGGCCCCATGCAGACGACCGTATTTCACGGACCGTGAAAGCCCGGCCTGTGCTGCCCCAGAGGACGGGAGCGCACAGCGTCATTGGTTGCTATGACGCCGTTCGCTTCCTGAGGCCGCCGCCGTACAGTGAAACACTGTACACGCCATGTTTCACTGTACGGCGGCGGCCTCAGGAGGCGCACGGCGTCATAGCAACCAATGACGCTGTGCGCTCCCGTCCTCTGGGGCAGCACAGGCCGGGCTTTGACGGCCCGTATCGGGCCGTGAAATACGGTCGTCTGCATGGGGCCTTAGTGTGTGGTTTATAAAGAGAGGGAGGCGATAGGAGATGTCCTCTGCTTAGCAGCTAGTCTTTGTTGACATGTGTATAAGACCTCTATACAGTTCTGTTAATTTTTGCCTTTGATCTTTCCCGTCTGTGTTTTCTACAGACTCAAATAAAGAAATCCTGGCTTCCACCTGGATATTGTAGATACTTTTTTAACACATTTAAAGGCTGTACATACCCGTGCTCCTACTTACATATACCAAAGAACTGTGATGAAAAGGTGAGTTCTTCATCCTTTTTTTTTATTGGGTAAAGGGGGTTGCCTTACACTTTATTCACAATAGAGGACCGAAATATGTTTATTAAAAAAAAATAAGATACTCGCCTCCTCCAAGCAGCTCCGTTCCAGCACTAACCTGTCCCTGTTGCTTCTGGTTCCTGTGGACTGAAAGTGTGATGCACTGCTGTAGGGTACCAGGAGCAGCAGGGATAAGACTACTTGGAAGAGGTCAAACATTTTGGTCCTTAAATAATTTTGTGTTAGGGGTCAGACACCCCCTTTAATCACAATCACTGCCTGAAGGAATGCTTAAAATACAAAACAAAAAATAATTTGATTGAAAAATTGTTTAAGGCAGAGATATTGCTGTGGGCTCAGATGAAGCACCTGTTTGCCAGGAATGTTCACAATGTTAACATTTCTGGACGGGTCATCATCAGTTATAATATCAATTGCCCACAGACTGTTAAAAAAAAATACTGCTGCTTAGCAGTCAACCTACTGAGCAGCAGTGCGTCTTATAGTCCAGAAAATACGGTATATATGTGAGCCAATAGAGGGGGACTTGTTTATATAGTAGAGGACACTGTGGATCACACTTATCAGCTGAGGGGTAAGGAAGCAGTCTTAGAATCACCCTGTTCCTTTCGCTCAGAGGTGTAATGAACAGCGGCTCCTGTTACACTAACATGTTCATTTTGTGCCCCCGTTTTTGTAATAAATCAACTTTTGTTATATGCAAATTAATCTTACTAGGTGCAAGGGGCGGTAACCCTGCACCTAGTAGCGCCGTTTCCCTACCTTTATTCACGCCCCCTTTCTTGTGATGGACAGGGCCAGGCAGCTCGCTCTATCTGCTCCTGGCCCTGTCCGTGCTGGAAATCCCGCGCCTGCGCCGTTCGGACTTCATTCGGCGCAGGCGCAGTGAGTGCCGATGGCTGCCGGGCTCCCGGCTTCCTCACTGCGCCTGCTCCGCCTTCTCTTCCGGGTGTACTGTGACGTCATCGGCACAGGCGTGGGATTTCCAGCACGGACAGGGCCAGGAGTAGATAGAGCGAGCTGCCTGGCCCTGTCCATCACAAGAAAGGGGGCGTGAATAAAGGTAGGGAAACGGCGCTACTAGGTGCAGGGTTACCGCCTCTTGCACCTAGTAAGATTAATTTGCATATGACAAAAGTTGATTTATTACAAAAACGGGGGCACCAGTAAAAAAAAATGATTACAGTTTGGGCATCAGGTGACATTTCCACATTGCAAATGTCATCCTGTTTTATATGCCCAAAACTGGTGACAGAAACCCTTTAATGAATTAGGGCCAGATAGTTCCATTTTTGTTTCATCAGACATTCAAGTGAAAGAACAGTGAATTACTCTGCACCATCACTACAGTAGAGGGCATCCAGGTAAACTCTGAAGATGATGTAGCGCCTGCCTGAGCGCCCTGGCCCATTCAGCCCAACAGCTGATCGTTGGTCTGACATTGATAACCTATCCTGTGGATAGATTATCAATATTGTGACACCAGGCAGCCCCCATAAAGCACCTGCACAAGGAGGGTAGATGTGTATTTGCTTTATCGTACATTGTACATACTCATTTACTTTGTGGTTACTTATGTTTAGAAACTAAACTTGTGATATCCATGTAATAAAAGTTTGTATTCTTTCCACTCCATAGGTATGCATGGATGTGTTACATAAGCTGATTAGTGAAAATAGCACATTTTTATTGAAACGTGCTGGTATGTATGAACACAGAGGGCCAAAAACGCTGACCAATAATTTACACGATAGAACAAAGTGCATCAAGCGTAATTATCCGTATAACCAGAATGGCATATTTTGCCAATGTCCATACGCTCTGCTTCTTTTTGTTTCCTATGGATTGCAGTTTATGTATTTACACATCAGTTTTTGAGTAAATGGAATTGTTTCTCTTGTAAGACATTGACTCTTCAGGTCTAAAACGCCAGATTTGACTGGTGAAGTGCGTAATATGTTCACAAACTGTCTGTGTGCATTCCGCATTTAACGGAACAGAACAGCCGGCCCCTAATAGAACAGTTTTATCCTTGTCCATAATGCGGACAATAATAGACACGGAATGCACACAGAGTAATTTCCTTTTTTTTTTTTTTGTGGCCCTATTGAAGTGAATGGTTTCGCATACAGGCTGCAAAAAGAAAATAAAAAAACATAAAATAAAATAAAAAAATTTTGTGTTCATGAGCCCTTAAGTTGTCTGCAATGATGATAAATGTCTGAACTCGGGGATCTCAGTAGACCGCTAGAATAGGGGTTTCAAACAGAGTTCCTTATTCTAGTGATTGGTGTGGGGGAGGGGGCCACATTGGTAAAGAGTTGATTAATGTCTGCTGTGGGATAACTCCGAATAATTCTCTGTGATTATCTTCAGTGGGCTGTAAAGGGGCTTTTCAGGAATAGCTAATTATTAAAGGGGTTGTCTGCTTTTTTTTTTTATGTTGATGATTCCCTGCACCCCCGCCGATCAGCTGTTTGAAGAGAAAGCAGTGCTCTTATGGGCGCTGCTTTTTCTTGACTGTTTACCTGCCTGCCATTGCAACTGCAATGACCGGCAGGTGTAATTACAACTCTTCAATGGGATGGCTCCTTCCTATTCACTTGAATACAAAAACAATCCCTATACCGCCCTATGATATTAAGGTATTAAGTATAGTGGATCGTACCAGGAAAAAGATACCATTTTGGTTACAAGGCTTAGTCTAGACCAGGAAATCTAGAATATACAGTATGTACCACACTGATAGAGTATACAAAATACTTGGTGGCCAATTCAGATATAAAATTGGAATTAAAAGTTAAAGGGGTTGGCCCATCTAATACATTGGGGGCATATCTCTATCATCTGATAGATGCGGGATCATTTCTAGAACGGAGCCCGCAAAGTGAAGGAGAGTGGACCGCAGATATGTAGCCACCCTCCCTTAATTTCTACTGAAAATAGGCGTGCAAAAGTGAATGGGAAGCCCACCATGCAAGCATGGCCGCCACTCCTTTCACTTCCCTGGGGCTGACCTAAATAGCCGAGCTAGTGCTTGTCCATTTTCGTCAGTCCCATAGAAATGAATGGAGGGCGGCCATATATGCGCGGTCCTCTCTCCTTCACTTTGCAGTCTCTGTTCTAGAGATAGGTGCAGGTCCCACCTCTAGGACCCTGACCTATCAGACATTGGGGGTCTAGTGATATGCCCCCAATGTAGGAGATGAGCCACCCCCTTTAAGTTTTAAGGGTTGAATTTCTGTTGTGTTCTGTGATGAGTTTGATACTGGACCGAATATCATTCCTTGCCTGATAGGAACTGATCAGGATATGAGATTTTGTTTCAATAAATAATGCAAGGAAGGGCGTTTCACGTAATATTTAATTGATCCTGGAAAACCCCTTTAAGGCCTCTTTCACACGAGCCAGTTCTCCATACGGTTGTGATGCGAGTAGCAAATGCAGAGCATCCGGACTGAATCTTTGCGTTCAGATAAAATCGCAGCATGTTCTATATTGTGCGTTTTTCACACAGCGCTGACTCCATAGAAGTGAATGGGGCTTCAGGGAAAAATGGAAGGCATCTGGAAGCAATGTGGTTTTCACATTGATGGTTGTCAAAAGTCCCAGGACACCCTTTTATTTCAGAAATGAAAGGAAAATTGAAATATCTGAATACCCCATCAAGTAATGGGTGAGGGGGCCTGTCGTTTAGAATATGTCCAGAACTTGACCACCTTCTTGAACGCCACCGTATTCAATCAGGGGCAAATTTTTCCAATTGGAACAGAAAGTCCAAAGCTTCAAAGGTCCTGTGTTTAGCACCAGGTACAACGCATTGAACATGTCAAATAGCTGTGCATCACAGGGAACATTCCTGGTGGTTTTTGCAACTTTATGTGTTGATGAATTTTGAACCACAAGAGAGATTGTAAATCTGATTGCAATCGATTTCTGAGAAAATTCTGGTCTTTGATATGTTAATAACACAGAAAGTTGCAATAACAGCCAGAAACATTCCCTGTGATGCACAGCTATTTCACATGTTCAATGTGTTGTCCTTGGTGCTGAACACAGAATGTTGAAGTTTTCAACTTTCTGTGTTAATAACTTTTGAAACACAAGATATATTGCAAATATGATTGCTGCAATCAATTTCTGAGAAAATTCAGGTCGTCTTTGATATGCCACATGATCCCCTTCCCATTGGAAAAATTTGCCCTTGATCCAATATGGCAGCTTTAAAGGCTATGGACACCTTTGTGCACTAAAAATCAATAACCCCATATCTTACCGTAATGCAGCACATAATTAAATTGCACTTGTTAGGTTACTGGTATCAGCTTTGCTTTGCATGTATTCAGAAATGCTCTGATATGAGTTTTGTAGCCTGCTGTCTTCTCCTGAGAAGCTCTGTGGGCGTTCCTGTGGATTTCACGTGCACTAGCACAGCTCTGCTGCCCCGCCCCCATATCCTGTTACACAGCACAGCTCTCAAACACACACAGACTGCTGGAACTGGCAAGTAACTTGGTAGTAGGATTTCATCCACAACATGGTGAGTCTTACAGTATGCTACAACCTGTAATCAGCAGATCTAGTTCTTTCCCTTCTGTACGGTCGTGTGAATGGGCCCTAAGACACACATATGTACAGCAGAGTGCATTTGTTCAGTGTCTATCACAGGTCGCAATAACGCCTGTACAAGCGTCATAGACACCCGTTCAAGCCATTTTACTCCCTGGAAAAAGACTTGTGTGTATTTTTCCGCATGGTCTTTTTCTAGTCAGGAATGCAGTATAAGCAGCCTGCCAGGTCCCGCACACTGGAAGCCCTGGCCCTCACGGACATCTCCACGCTAAACAGCACATTATGTGTACAGGACCTGTGGTGATGCCACAGTTATGTGATCAGCCACGTGTGTAGGATGAGTAAAGTGAACTCCTGAGGCTCCGTGTAGCACTTTGCCGGGTATGAACGTTCCTTATTGGAGCATGTGTGCTATGTAAAGCAGGGCTATGTAAGCATGTTGTGTTTGCAGTCAGCACTGTGTAGCAGTGCTGTGTTTGCATTGGACACCAAATAGGAGAGCTGTGTTTGCAGTGAGCACCGTGTAGCAGAGCTGTGTTTGCAGTGAGCACCGTGTAGCAGAGCTGTGTTTGCAGTGAACACCGTGTAGCAGACTGTGTTTGCAGTCAGCACCGTGTAGCAGAGCTGTGTTTGCAGTCAGCACCGTGTAGCAGAGCTGTGTTTGCAGTCAGCACTGTATAGCAGAGCTGTGTAGCAGAGCTGAGTTTGCAGTCAGCACCGTGTAGCAGAGCTGTGTTTGCAGTCAGCTCCGTGTAGCAGAGCTGTGTTTGCAGTCAGCACCGTGTAGCAGAGCTGTGTTTGCAGTCAGCACCGTGTAGCAGAGCTGTGTTTGCAGTCAGCACCGTGTAGCAGAGCTGTGTTTGCAGTCAGCACCGTGTAGCAGAGCTGTGTTTGCAGTCAGCACCGTGTAGCAGAGCTGTGTTTGCAGTCAGCACCGTGTAGCAGAGCTGTGTTTGCAGTCAGCACCGTGTAGCAGAGCTGTGTTTGCAGTCAGCACCGTGTAGCAGAGCTGTGTTGACAATATAATGCTGTGTTGATCTGTGGTTGTTGGACAACAGTGACGAGTCTGCCATGTGCTTGATCACTACCTAGTGTTATGTAAACTCGCTGGTATAATACGTTATTTACTGTCACTGCCACTGTCATGTCTGATCACCCCCCTACCCCCAATTCATCCTCGCTGGTATAATACAGTATTTACATGCTGCCACTGCCATGTCTGAATCCGTCATCTGACGAATTCTCTGTAAACTCAGTGAGAACAGCCTGCTGTGAATAGGAAGCACAGCAGGCTGTAGAATAAAAACGGAAAAAAATAGATAAATACAACCAATTGGAGAAATGATTTATTAGTGTAAAAAAAATTTTTTTTTTACAAAGGTGTCCATATCTTTTAAAGATGGAGGCCATGGTCTGGACATAGCCTAAAAGATAAGCCCCCTCACCCATTACTTGCTGGGGTATTCAGATACCGTATTTTTCGCCCTATAAGACGCACCTAGGTTTTAGAGTTATTAAAAAAAATATATATTTTTCATCAGATCCTTAAATTTCCCATAAATGCCCATAAATTTCAGGACATCACATCAGACCCCCATATCAGCCCACCATGTCAGAACTCCATCAGCTCTCCATGTCAGACCCCCAACAGACCTCAGATCAGCCCACTGTGCCCCCATACCATCTCACTGTGCACCCTCCAGACCTCAGATCAGCCCACTGTGTCCCCATCAGACCTCAGATCAGCAGAATGTGTCCCCATCAGACCTTAGATCAACAGTATGTGCCCCCATCAGACCTCAGATCAGCCCACTATGGCCTCATATCAGCCCACTGTGCCCCCATACCATCTCACTGTGCACCCACCAGACCTCAGATCAGCAGAATGTGCCCCCATCAGACCTCAGAGCAGCGACTTGTGCCCCCATCAGACCTCAGATCAGCCCACCCAGCCACTTATTTTAACCTTATTTACCTGTCCTGTGCTGCCGCTGCTCTCCGGTCCCGCGCTCCACTCTCTTCCCTGCCGGCGCACACTATGACCTGACGCTTCCTTATGGAAGCGCTCACTTGTATTCGCCCTATAAGACGCACTGCATTTTCCCTCTACTTTGGGGGGGGGGGAGTACGTCTTATAGGGCGAAAAATACGGTATTTTATTTTCATCTTTAGTTTCTGAAATAAAAGGGTATCCTGGGACTTTTGACTCACCCTGTAGATTATTACTTCTTCAGTTAAGTGAAGAGTTACTCTTCAGTGAAAAACGCATCAAAACTGATTGCATCTGGAAGGAAAAAAATCTGCGAACTTTTCCTGAATGGATCCAGACAATCTGTATCACTCATGTAAAAGAGACCTAAGGCTTTAGCGCTGTCTTTCAGACTCCTGTTCTATGGTGCTGTTTTTTTAATGCACTGTTATGTGTTGAATAGAATTGAGAGGTTTTTTTTTAACATGTACAACCCATTATATGTTTGTATCCTAGTCTGGATTTTCACAAACTACTACAGTCAGTATCCTCCTAGACTTCATTACGACAGAGGCATTTTTGGGGCTCTTCTTAATCCATTATTAAATCTAAGGTTGTGGCAGGATGTCTTTCACCTCTTAGAAACAGTGGCTACTGCTAAGATATGTGTAAGTATATACAGCTGCCTTGTGTTTTTATATACAATGCATGATCATTGCTGATGTCCTTGTAGAGATCAACGTCTAGTGTGTGTTTGTATGTATGTGTAGATATATATATATATATATATATATATATATATATATATATATATATATTATGTTTACCATGTGCATTAAACCAGAACAACAGTGAGTAGGTATTGATGTTGATATTGCAGAAAGTGTGCTCCAATTTTTTAAAGAACTCCCGACAAAAATTTTATTCCATGTCCTGCTAGAAATGTACATGATGTAATCTGTAGTGAATGTAATTTTCTTACCGGTATCTGAATTTTTGACTTCTATCATCCTGAAGTTTCTTATCTGTGTCATGTGACCAGCAATTAGACCCACCAACTCACACATAGACTTATGTGTGGACAGGAAGTCTAATTCTCTATGTATTCCTATGAGACTGAAAGTGAGGCTCCCATAGGAATGAATAGAGCAGTTACTGGCTTTCTGTCCTGGGTCAGTTGGAGGTCAGGGAGTTGGTCACATGACCCAGCTACAATAAGAAGAGAGGTTTTTACTCACAGAAACAGTCACTGATAAGAAAATGACAATCACTACAGATTATATCATGCACCTTTCTAACAGGTCAGAGAATAAAAATTTTTGCGGAGTTCTTCTTTAAGGCTCTGTTTGTGGCTTATTTGACTCCCCCTATTGACACACTTGCATACACTTTTTCATCTCCTGCCATGAGGCACGATTATACCCATTGCACTCTAGTAAGTTCCCCTGATCAATCGCTCAAACGTAATAACTGAAGGAACACTTTGGTTAGGATTAATTGGGGCAAAAATACTTTTTAGGACAAATACTGTATTCTAGTAGGGACTCCTTTTGGAAGGAAGACATGTGTTGAAGTATTCTCAGCAACTGCCACTCATTGGAGGGGAAGGATATCAGTCATTGGTGAAAGAACCAATAACGATGAGTCCGCTGCATTTTGTATTAGTATCTATTAAACATACACGGGACATTTACTGAATAGTATAATTACATGGACATGGTACTGTACCTTTATTTAACTTTTTGTTTTCCAGCCATCCTTTGACCAGATCATCAAGATATTTGAAAGTGTTGCATTTTCTGGCTTACAGACTGCATTCTCAAGATTACTGGATATATTCTGTAAGGTATGGTCCAAATGTACTGAAAGTATTTTTCCTAAGAAATCCTGATTAAATAAATTGACATTTTGAGTTTGTTCGTAGTAATGAAATGGACATTAATCTTGTATTTTAACAACTTATAACTGGTGATATGCATATGAGGGTATCTTCACACTTGTTTTGGCTCACTTCTATCAGGTTTGTGTAGCCCATCAACAGCCAGAATAGTGTAGTTTACAGTTTTTTATCCATTTAAAAATCTGCCCCACCTTATTCAGAAGTACGACTCTCCACGACTTTTTGTATTAGCGATCAAGCCATTCGCAATAAGGATTAGACAAGAGTCAGCATATTTGGGAATCAGGATTGGATCTCGAGAAGACTGCCGATGACCTGGTCTTACTTATGGCCGACCCGAATCCTACTTTTCCTAGATCTAGGTCCCTCATCAACAGATTTGAGGCATTCTCTGACCTCCTGATTAAATGGCATAAATCATACTCAATGAACTTATGAAGTATTATTGTTGGTGAACTGAGGGGTTCTGTGGTTCACAGGTGACCTGTCACTTTAAAGTGTAACTGTCATTCTTTTTTTATTTTTATAATGTACAGGGGCAGTGATGACCATTTTTGTAATATACGTTAATTACTGAAATCGTACATTTCTATGAGAAAAATAGCCGTAAAGTGGCCCATTTTGAGCATCGCTCCTCTGTCTTCTGTTTACATAACACGAGCAAGTCTCTACTGTTATGTAAACAGAAGACAGAGGAGCGTTACTAAGGCTCAAAATGGGCCACTTTACAGCTATTTTTCTCTTAGAAATGTATGATTTCAGTAATTAAAGAATATTACAAAAATGGTCAGCATGCCTCTACACATTACACAAATAAAAAAATTAAAAAAAAGAATGACAGTTACACTTTAAATACTTGGGGATTATTATCTCGGGATAGTTATCTTATGATAAGTTCATCCTTTATTAGACTATCTCAGAGGTAAATTCGCTATTTGGAAGTTACTCCCTCTCTTTGTAGCCAGAAGGATTAATTGACTGAAAATGAAAATCCTTCCTAAAATGTTATATGTACCTAAACATGCTAATGTTACAGTAGCTAGACATTTTTTATTTATTTTTTTTACTCGGGTCAACTCTTTGTTCTTAATATTCATATGAGGTTTGGGTAGACCTAAACTAAATCATGTATTACACCAATACCCCCCCCCCCCCCAATACGTTAAAAAATTGTGCCACTTCACAATAGCATTGCCCTCATTGCATTGTATAACCTTCACAATAGTTATGTTCAGATATGTGCCCTTAATAAAATCCACCTTGTGCCCCCTTAAAATACTTATTCCTTCATTAATGCCATTATAACTCAATAATGCCCTCTGTGTCCCCCTTGTAGTAGTAATGCCTTCCCTGCCCCACTTATGGTAGTAATACCCTCTGTGCCCCCTTTGTAGTAGTAATGCCCTCTCTGTGTCTTGTGTTGGAAAAAAAAAAACACTTTACCTACTCACCTTGTCCCGTTCCGGAAGATCACATCCCTCTTTCCCCTGCAGGCACAGATCGCTCTGCAGCACTGTATGGCAGGAGCTTCACCATTCTGTGCACCGCCAGCCTCAAGGAGTGGGAGAGCAAGGGGAGCTGAGTGGCCTGTGACTGAGAGGACCACAACTCCCAGCGCTCCAGCAATGAGCGCTTCCATCTGTATTGATGGAAGCGCTCATTGCTTCTGGCACCCCTCCCGAGAGCGAGCATCTGAGGCAGCGCAGTGCCTGGTTGATTTTCATATTATGTAGCGGCCAACTCCATTGATCTCTGATTCCCCTCTATCTAATTCTAAACATCACTTAACACATTTTTTCCAGCTGTAATCTATATGGCCTATATTATAACTTAGGGAATAACAGACCTAGGAACCTTCTACTGATCTTTAAAGAGTCACTGTACTTTCACACAATTTCATTTAATAGAGAATGGTGTAACTAACAAATTTCTAAATGACTTCATTTTACAAATATGCCTGCATCCACCTGAAAAAAAAGCCATGGGCACCAGGCGTCTCACTTCCACCTAACTTGTAATTCACTGCCTGTTGTCAGGCAAGATCCATCCCTGGTAACAGGCTCAAAAGATGGCTGAGAGGAGGTGGGGGGGTGATAGAGTTAGCTGAGATCGTGAACCTGATAAAACACCTGCTTTTATGTGTGACTTATCCCTCCTTATCAGTTTTTTTGAGCTCCATAGAAGAAAACAGACATTGTACGAAGTAAAGTCACTGCATACAGTACTGGCAGAATGGAGATGACCCTTGCTTCTGAGAGAAATGCATCTCTCTGTGCAACTGAAACTGATTGATATGGCTTAAAGAGACTTTAGGGAAGCTGAAACATAACTGTTCCTTCATAGTTATGATTGTACAAAGAAACACAGCCAGGAACGCGTTACATTAGCTAGGCAAGTTTGGTTACATTCTAAACTGATCTCTCACTTTACTGCGTATATAGCGGAAACTCTCTTATGGTGTAATCCTCATCTCTCTCTAAGATACCAGATTTTACTTTTTTGACTGGTGTCCAAAGTATTCAACTCTATGCATACTCATTTGGGAACTTAAAGATTTGTTTCAGATGCATGACAATGATATATTCAAGTGTATTCAGAAACCTCATACGTTTCTTAATCAAATCCCACCCCCATTTAAAGAAATATGCTCCTATCCCTGGATTGGAATACTTCACTTACATCCACCTCCTACCAGCTGCTATCTGCCAAACTGCTGCAAGAACCTAGCGTAGCTGAATTGAAATGGAAGATGCCAATTCCCTCTCTTTCCCGAGGGTTGAGTAATGGCGCAGAAATCTTATCTAGAGAGAGAATGACACAACTCTGTATTAGGGCTCATGCACATCTGGTATGCATTTTATTCGGGTTGCATGCGGACCCATTCACTTCATTGGGACTGCAAAAGATGCAGACAGCACACCAAAAAAATAGAACATGTCCTCTTGTCCGTTTTATGCCAGGATGTTCCGTTATGCAGAATGCACACGGCCTGTATCCGTGTTACGGATTCGATGTTTGCTGTCCGCAAAACAGGCTACAGTTGTGTGCATGAGGCCTTATTGACCATCGATCATCAGTGTTTTAATCCCAGTGCGTTTGTTTCATATGGGCAGGATCCCTTCTAATACTTGCCATAGATGTGTCGCGGCTCATGTTGCAATTTTGGTCAGAGATTCTCCAGTTATTAACTTAGATACTGGGTAAACCAGTCCCACCAGCACCTGAAATCTGCCTTATTGGTATTATACTGGAAGAAGCATGGTCCTGTTATACACAAATTTTAATTGTGAAGTACTTATTTTATGCTAGGGAAGCTATCACTATTACATGGATGGCAGAGAGACCATACTCCGTGTAAGTTGTTTGGTTTTTTTTTTAAATAAAAGAAGTTGAAGAAAAAAAAATGCAGCCCCATTTAAAAAAGTCACACATAAGTGGGGCTAAAATATATAATAATGGATCCGGCAAACTGATCATAACACGATATAACAACATCAGTCATGGTTCACACAAATGTAACTACAAGGAGTAAAGTGATTGGAAGCCCAGCTGGTGGAAATTCCTATCAGACTTTAGTGCTGGGTACTTTATAACAGCCCTTTCTTTTGTAGAATACCAATGCGACATCACTGTCATTAGCAGTAGTAGCATAACACAACGATGGCAATTATACAACCTACTGTATATTTTAATAGTCAAAGGAATTTTCTGAGATAAAGGGGTTTTTATGTGTTTTTTCAGATATGGTCATGGGCTGTGCATGATATTACATCTCAGCCCATTTACGTGTGTGGGAACAAGCTGCAATACCAGGCACAGCCCAAAATAGTGGAACAATGAAAGGTAAGAATAGCAGTAAAAGGTAGTAGTGTGTCAAGTACAAGTCATCCTGGTTAATATGCAATAACATCAATATCTTTTAAAGGGAATCTCTCACCCAGTTTTATGGGGTTATCCTGTTTCAGGAAGACACCAGACAACACTTGGGATATGCCTGCAATAAAGAATAGCTGATCACTTGCCTAGCAGTTACTGCACCGCAAATCCTGTTCTCCTGGTTGGATCCTGTCTTCTCCCCCATGTAAATGTTTGTCACTTGTCGAGTGATCTGTTGTTTACGCATCTTACAGTACCATCATTTTGTCAGCAGTGCATTGCCCTGTTTAACCAGGGGTGTGCTGCTGACAAACAATGAGAGGATAATCTGCTGCATATAAATGCAGCTTAAAGGGGTTGTCCAGTGATGGTCTCTCCTCAGTAAAAAGAAGACTCCCATATTTGACAGAGCAAGTATGCTCACTGATTAATAGCGTAGGGCGCTTGGTAACGTGCACTGAAGTCCATGTTATCCTCCCCCTGGCAGTTATATATAAGTTATAGAAGGAGAGAGGAGTTACCCTGTTTTCCAGATTATAATACACACCGAACCATAAGACGCACCCACAGTTAGAAACGTAAAAATAGAAAATACAGTTTATATACCCATATATCCTATGGGTTATATACAGTTGATACAGTACAGATACAGTACACCGTCAGTTACGGAGTTCTGACTTTTCCTGCTTCCAGTGAAGTATTGGGCGCACAAGATCAAGGAGAAAAAAATGCATCTATCAGTCCAAAAATGAGGTATGTTTCTCCTCCTTACAGCCAGTCAGCATGTCCCTACACTGTCTGGGATCACAGACGTCTGAAGGGGGAGGGCTACAGTACTTTGACCTTTAATATCTCAGGCTACTATTGAGAAGGGGAACAAACCCCTCTCCCTCTGAAACGGTTATGTGAGAATAATGATTTAGTTATAAGGGCAAGACAAAGGGGGATCTGTTGTAATCCTGGAAGCAGGACTATAAGAAACCACTAGTACAATCATAGAATGATCCTGGTCCCAATCCACCAACGCTTGGTAAAGGGTGTGTCCAAAAATTTGCTTATAGTTTTTGACTTCTGGTGATGCTGGACCTTCAAATAAACCTAATTACATTGCTATTCCTTTTGAGTGCAGTTCTATATTCTGGCTGTAATTGCACTACCGGTGATCCATGACACCCAGAGGATGTACACCACTTGCCACAAATGGCCTTAGGGTGTGCTGGGACCCTATAAGAAACTTTATTTGACTGATTTGCCAGAACACTGTTCAGGCAGGAAAGAACAATACTGTTTTGCTTGACCTGTGTTTCGTCTGTGTGCATGCTGAAGGGGACCAGTTCTGAGGCTAGAGCCACAATTTTGGTTTTAAAGCTGACATTCTAAGCTAAAAAAAACAGGATTTGGTGCTCACTGCTATAAAACGGGAAATACAGGCTTTACAAATTGAGTTAAAGCTGCTGGTTAAACCATCAGCTATAAAACAAGGCCAAGAACTGAGCTCTAGCTGTTCCTGTTCCCCTTCTCATATCAACCTATATGTGGCTTAAAGGGCATCTGTCAGTAGATTTGTACCTATGATACTGACTGACCTGTTACATGTGCGCTTAGCAGCTGAAGGCGTCTGTGTTGTTCATATTTGTCCGCATTGCTGAGAAAAATGATGTTTTATTATATGCAAATGAGCCTCTAGGAGCAACGGGGGCGTTGTAGTTACACCTAGAGGCTTAGCTCTCTCTGCAACTGCCGCATCCTCTCTAGTTTGATTGACAGGGCCAGGCAGTGTAAACGTCATCGCTCTTTACCCTGTCAGAGTGGAGAGCATCCGGCAGTTGTAGAGAGGACAGAGCCTCTAGGTGTAACGACAACGCCCTCGTTGCTCCTAGAGGCTCATTTGCATATAATAAAACATAATTTTTCTCTGCAATGTGGGCACATATGAACATGGGACCAACACAGATGTCTTCAGCTGCCAAACGCACATGTAACAGGTCAGCCAGTGTCATAGGTACAAATCTCCTAATAGATGCCCTTTAATTATGCTAGATCCCCCTCTATCAGTTCTGATCTAGAAGCCGTTGGATAAAAGTGGATTAGATGTTTGAAATTACTACTCCACATAAGTATTTATAGACTTGCATCTCAAATCCTGCAACACTAGCAATTTAATTTGCTCTGCTGGATTCATGGTTTCATATAAAACATAATTTTAGGCATGAGGGATCTTGTTACCATGGGTTACCAAACAAGCCTTTTTAAACTAGTTAGTTGGACATCTTGTCCATATCTGGAAATAGCTCTTAAGAGCATTCCTTTGAGAACAGGTAATCATTCTGGATTTTTATCCTAGGAAATAGACAGGAGAGTTAAAGGGGTAGTCTGGTTATAGAAAGTTATCTCCTATCCACAGCTGGCAGCTTTGACTAAGGATTTATTAATCTAATAAGCATAAGTGATTCTAGCACAGTGGCCCAGATTTACTAATGTGTCAGTTCCAAAAATCCGCCTAAAAAAATGGCACAATTTAGCGCATCTAGGGTTTCTGAGGTGGTGAGGCCTAGCGGAAAAGGAGCGTTTATCCGTATGATTATTACTCATTCTTTTTTTCTACGACGTTCTTGTTTAGCACAATACCAAATGCCTTTGAAAAGTCTAGATACACACAACATCCTCAGCCTCATCCAGGTCAAGACAATAACTGACCTCCTTGTGATCAGATTAGTTTGACGATCCCTCAATGAACCCATGTTGATACTGAGTTATAAGGTTATTTTCGAAACACAACAACATACTATCCCTAAGAAAACCTTCAAAAATTTTCCAGGCTCACGTTTTAACTCCTTTTTGAATATTGCCATTACATTTTGCTGTGCACCTGTTCTATGGAACAGATCCTGCTATAGAATCCTTAAAGGGGTTATATACTTTTTCTTTTTTTTTCTTTCTTTTAAACTCTCAGACATTAGGATCTGTGTGAAAATTTCATACACCTGGTCACTGCCGCTCGGTTTCTGCTCCCAGGCCGTCTTCTCTAGAATTCAGGTCTCCATCTGTCGCCTTTCTGCATGTAAGCCCCGGCAGCCAATGACTGATTTCAACAATAACGTATCCGCAAGTGGCACGTCTTAAAGGCTATGTACACCTTTGGGGCAATTTTTTTATTATTGCATTATACTTATTTTGAGCTAAAAATCATTTTTTCAGTTGGTCTTTATTAACAATATGGAATCTTTTTTTGTGTACAGGGCTGACATGCTCTACTAGCTGCCTGTGGATTTTTTGTCAATTCCGTCATCTGAGCAGCAGACGGACTTCTTATCTGTGCTCTAAGACCTCATAAACGCTCACTAAAGCTCAATCCGTATCTTACTGATAAGAATGTGGCTTAAATAAGTGTTTATGATCTCTTAGTAGTTTAGGAATAAGGTTTACTAGATGATGGCACAAAGTGAAAGTACCAGTCACAGACTTAGACAAACAGTTAACCCTGTGTGACTGAACAGCTCAGTATTTTTAATAAAGGCCAATTGAAAATATGATTTTAAGCCAAAAATAAGTTAAATGCAATCATAAAAAAAATTGACTCCAAAGGTGTACATAGCCTTTAAGGATTAGCTCTGGTTCGGTTCCAAGTGGTACCTTGGAACCGAACCAGAGTTCAGTACCAAAGTTTTTTACAGTAATAATTCACAAAATTATTACACGAAGTCTCGTGAGACTTTGCGGAGAGTTAACTTTGGCTCATCACAGCCAATACATTCTAATACTGTACGGAGCACCTGCTCCTTACAGTATTACAACAAAGTTTTATGCGAATAGACATCCGAAGTCAATTTGCTCATCCTTACATATTATATATCAAAACAACTAACACAAAATAGAAAACCTATTCTAATAATTTATTTTTGTGTAAGTTTGCATTTTTAAGGAATAAGGAGCTACAGTTTGACTTTCCCCCATTTTTTTGCAGTTTTACCCAAATAAAACTAAAGAAGAAAAAAATTGCAAAAAAAGAAAAAAAGCCATGTGTGTCACGTAAAAAAAAAAAGTTACAAACTACCTTATACCATCATATATGCTAAATCAGAAAAGGGGTTATTACGGTCTTTAGTAAGGGAAGGTGCTTACTGGTTATTACATGGCACCTATCACACAGATAATTAACTATAGCCCAGGGAGAGGATGTGGTAATAACCAATAAGTGTCGTCCTCTGCAGTGAAGGAAAGTGCTAATTTTTTAATTGGAGGACACTGCGTCATTTTCAGGCCAATTGGGAACAAATGTTTATAGGAGTGCTAATTCCTGATAACTGGTCTGTGTCATCATCATGCTGCTGATCAGCTGATAATAACTCATATGTCAGCTGATTTGCATTTTTCATCAGAATAAAAGATGGATTATTATAGGCATCACCATACCTTTCAACCTTTCTGGATCCAGCGGGACAGTCCCAGATTTCGGTTGTTGTCCCACTGTTCCAGGATGACTTAGGTATGTCTTTCTTTCAACTGTGCGTCCTGAGGATGCAGATACAGTTGGATGCCATGGTAAAGCAGTGGTGTCATTGATACAGTGACACGTTGCCTTAGCTGGGCTGTGTGGGAGGAGCGCTCAGGCCAGGGAATCGGCATGTTTGACCACAACATATCTGCTGGGGATCACTGGATGTGTTCCTATCAGGAGAACAAGGTCAGGTGCTGAGCATTACTGTTTTTTGATTTATTTTTTTAGAAGTACGAGAGGGCACTGTAAGGAGGGCATAACTACTGTGTGAGGCTTAAAAACTGGTAATAATTACGTGAGGGCGCTAAGGAGACTGAGCAAAATTTGGCATGTATAGATAGGTATTGGATACAGTTACAAGTGTGTATTGAAAATTTTCCCCCCTTGGGCTTTTCAGAAGTTGGGAGGTATGGGCAGCACAAATAATTGGAATGTGCTATTGATAATCAACAGAACTGAATGAGGTCAGAATTAATGTGGAAGCGATCATTCCTGCCCCATTCACTTTATATCACCCTGTGTAATCAGCAAATAAGCACTGATTGACATTTTTTTTCGGAGCCCCTGATATAGAACATTGTGATAGTACGGCCCCCCAGACCAAAAAAGGTTGTGCACCCTTGGTCTAGGGCAGTGATGCCCAACCTGCGGCCCTCCAGCTGTTGTAAAATTACAACTCCCAAAATGCCCTGCTGTAGGCTATCCAAGCATGATGGGAGTTGCGGCTGGAGGGCCACAGGTTGGGCATCCCTGGTCTAGCGCAAGTGTAGGGTAAGTCTCATTCCCCTACTGTTTCACTCACAATATATATATATATATATATATATATATATATATATACACACACACAGTGCCTTGTGAAAGTATTCGGCCCCCTGGAACTTTTCAACCTTTTGCCACGTTTCAGGCTTCAAACAAAAAGATATAACATTTTAAATTTTTGGTGAAGAATCAACAAGTGGGTCACAATTGTGAAGTGGAACGAAATTTATTGGATCATTTAACCCCTTCCCGACCAGCGCCGCACGGCGCTGGTGCGGTGCAGGGACATGACGCCCGCTCGCGGGTGCGGCGGGCGTCATGGCCGGCAAGTCTCTGCTGTTTCTAACAGCAGAGACTTGCCGCTACTTACCGCCATCGGCGGTGTCTTCTAGGGCCTTCTGATGCCGTGATCACGGCATCAGGATGCGTCTGAACCCGGAAGCGTACGCTTCCGGGTGGTGTACAGACGCCCCGAGTGGCCAATCGGGGTGTCTGTACACCATATGAAAACTGTAATCCTCGCTGGTGAGGATTACAGTTTTCAAACTGCAATTCTTATTCTGGCCACTAGATGGCAGGCCAGGATAAGAAATGAGCAATTTTGGGATTTAACTCCATCTAGTAAATACCTGATTGCTCATAAAGAAAAAAAAAACACAATATATCAGCTCATATTTGAGCTTTAAAATAGTCAGAAAATTTTTTTTAAAAAATGTTTAAAAATATATAAAAGTTCAAAAAAAAACCCTTTCCGTATAATGAAAAAATAAATACCTAAATAACAATAAATATAGACATCATGGGTATCACCGTGACCAAAAACGCCCATACTTTTAAAATATAAAAAAAAATTCCAATACGGCGAATTGTGTGGCGGGAAAAAGCGTCCAAATGGCGATTCGCCGTTTTTTGTCGCTTTTTTTTTCTAAAAAAAATTAAATAAAAAGTGATCAAAAAGTCAGACACACCCCAGAATGGTATCAATAAAAACTTCAGATCGCCCCGCAAAAAATGAGCCCTCATACAGCTCCGTACACATAAATACCAAAAAGTTATAGGGGTCAAGATATGACAAGGAAAAAAAAAAAGCAAAAGGCCAACTTTATAATTATTTTATCACCATCTAAACGCAGGAAAAACTATACATATTAGGTATCGCCGGATTCGTACTGACCAGTAGAATGAAAGTAACTGGTCAGTTTTAATGAACATCAAACGCTGTAAATAAGAAACCCGTAGAACTGTAGCGGAATAGCGTTTTTTTTTTTGCAATTTCACCCGATTTGGAATTTTTTTTCCCGCTTCCCACTACACCATATGCAATATTAAATGGTGGCGTTGGAAAGTACAACTTGTCCCACAAAAAACAAGCCCTCATACAGCTATGTGAACAGAAAAATAAAACAGTTATGGCTGTTTGAAGGCAGGGAGCGCAAAACGAAAATGCAGAACCGAAAAAACCTCCGGGGGTGAAGGGGTTAAACTTTTTTTGTAATAATAAAACTGAAAAGTGGGGCGTGCAAAATTATTTGGCCCCCTTGCATTAATACTTTGTTGCGCCACCTTTTGCTGCGATTACAGCTGCAAGTCGCTTGGGGTATGTCTCTATCAGTTTTGCACATCTAGAGACTGAAATTCTTGTCCATTCTTCCTTGCAAAACAGCTCGAGCTCTTTGAGGTTGGATGGAGAGCGTTTGTGAACAGCAGTTTTCAGCTCTTTCCACATATTCTCAATTGGATTCAGGTCTGGACTTTGACTTGGCCATTCTAAGACCTGGATACATTTTTTTTTAACCATTCCATTGTAGATTTTGCTTTATGTTTGGGATCATTGTCTTGTTGGAAGATAAATCTCCGTCCTGGTCTCAGGTCTTTTGCAGACTCCAACAGGTTTTCATCCAGAATGGTCCTGTATTTGGCTCCATCCATCTTCCCATCAATTTTAACCATCTTCCCTGTCCCTGCTGATGAAAAGCAGGCCCAAACCATGATGCTGCCACCACCATGTTTGACAGTGGGGATGGTGTGTTCAGGGTGATGAGCTGTGTTGCTTTTACGCCAAACATATTGTTTTGCATTGTTTACAAACAGTTTGATTTTGGTTTAATCTGACCAGAGCACCTTCTTCCACATGTTTGGTGTGTCTCCCAGATGGCTTGTGGCAAACTGTAAATGAGACTTTTTATGGATATCTTTGAGAAATGGCTTTCTTCTTGCCACTCTTCCATAAAGGCCAGATTTGTGACGTGTTCGACTGATTGTTCATCAGTCATTTAGGACAACATTGGATCGTTCAGAGATCCTCAATGAACTTCTGGAATGAGATTTCTGAACTGAAAGTAAATGGGCCAAATAATTTTTCACGCCTCACTTTTCAGTTTTATTATTACAAAAAAAGTTTAAATGATCCAATAAATTTCGTTCCACTTCACAATTGTGACTCACTTGTTGCTGATTCTTCACCAAAAATTTAAAATGTTATATCTTTTTATTTGAAGCCTGAAATGTTACAAAAGGTTGAAAAGTTCCAGGGGGCCGAATACTTTCGCAAGGCACTGTGTGTGTGTGTGTATATATATATATATATATATATATATATATATATATATAATACCATCCAGCCGCTGTGTAAAATGTTTGAGAGTTTTAGATTTCTTTCCTTCCTCTCCCTACAGTTTGTACATAATGGAATGAACATTACTCCTGTGGAAATCAACCATATCATAGCAATTATGAGCAAGTCCAGTGCCGCAAACAATCACATCAGCATCCTTTTATCCATGAAATCAAGGTCAGAAATCTTATGTGGTTGTCAATACTGTATCGTCTGCAGAGAGGCACCTAAATGAAAGCATAAATTGTATTGTTCTGGATGGTGAAATAAGAGCCCGTGCTTCCACCTGCTTTTCTCAGTGCCTGGAATAATGTAATATATCATATATTCCCCCTATATATAAAATGCATATAGTTTCATTTAGTTCAGTTTCATATAGTTTTTGGTTGAATTGCAAAACTCTCCATGAAAAGCCAATGCTCTACATTTGGCGCATAAAGGAGGTGGGGTGTTATTTCCCATATTGGACAGATGGAGCAGCAATGTAGGCTTTATCATAGTTTTGAACACCCTGCACCTCCAGCAATAAGCTGTTTCCTAGTAGTTTTGGCCTGGCTCCGTTCCCTGCACAGCAGCTGATTTGAAGGGCGACGGCCTTTCCCCGATCAGATTGATGACCTATCCTGAGCATGGGTCATCCATTTCTTTTACTGGATAGCCTCTTTAACCTTTCCTTTGAGTGCTTGTATTTTTCAGTGGCACCATTTGGGGTATATATAACTTGAAGTAATTATGGGGGGAATATAAAAAAGAACCAATTCTGCAATATATTTTTTTTACACAATGCACTTGTTCATGTGTGGCATAAATAATGTTACTTTTTTTTGTGTCAGAATGTTTACAGCCGTACCATGATGAGTCGGGAAGGGGTTAAAGAGGACCTGTCACCACTCCTGACATGCCTGTTTTAATAGCTTCATGCATTCCTCATGTAATAACAATTCTGGAGCATCTATTCTTATGTCTCTATGTTGTTCCATTCCTTTATTATTTCTACTAGAAGTTATGAATGAACTTCTAGCAGTCTGCAGTAAGGGTACAGAGGGGAGGTAACCAGTTGGAGGGTGTACCTGCACAGTCTGAACATGGCAGCACTGATTGGATAGAGTGAGTCTGTGCAGGTACACACCCCCAACTTGTTACCTCCCCTCTGTACCCTTATTGCAGACTGCTAGCAATTTCTTCATAACTTCTAGTAAATATAATAAAGGAATGGCACAACATAGAGTCATAACAATAGACGCTCCAGAATTATTGTTATTACATGGGGAATGCATGAAGCTATTAAAACAGACCTGTCAGAAGTGGTGAAAGGTCCTCTTTAAGCAGAATGCAGAGAAAATATTAATCCAACCATTTTGTTTTTAAAGAAGTTGTCCAAGATTTTGATATTGATGATCTATCCTCAGGAGGGTCTGGCTTCCAGACCCCCACAATCAGGCTCTGTCTAGGCCAGTGACTTCACGTTCATCTGTCATATGGCCTTGGCACAGCTCAGTCCATGTAAGTGAATGGGGCTGAGCTGCAATACTAAGCACAGATGCTATATGATGTACAACTTTCACACTAGCGTTTTAAAATTCTGGTATTGAGTTCCGTCATAGGGGCTCAATACCGGAATAAAACGCTTCAGTTTTGTCCCCATTCATTGTCAATGGGGACAAAACTTAACTGAAGACAACGGAATGCTCCTGAAAGCATTCCGTTCCGTCTTCAGACCGGAGAACAAACCGCAGCATGCTGCGGTTTGCTCTCCGGTCCAGGCATCCGCACCAAGACGGATCCGGAATGACCCCCAATGCAAGTCAATGGGGGTGGATCCGTCTGGTGTGACCATAATGGTAACCGGATCCGCCCTCCATTGACTTTCAATGGAGTTCATTACGGATCCGGCTACACAGACACATACAGACATAGACATACACATAAACATACACACACATATAGACATACAAATACACATACATACTTACATGCTCCCCGGCAGGTCTTCGGAGCGTCGGAGGGACAGGACGGCGCGCACAGGTGACGATTCCACCAGGCGCCCAGCAGAGGGCGCTGTGGGGAATCGTGACCTGTGTGAGCCGTCCTGTCCCTCTGACGCTCCGAAGACCTGCCGGGGAGCATGTAAGTATGTATGTGTGTTTGTATGTCTATATGTGTGTTTATGTTTATGTGTATGTATGTACTGTGTGACATGTGTGGGGCCGGAGCGCGGTTCCGGCTCCACACATGTCACTGCGGCAGGCCTGATCCGGCAGCACCCTTCACCTGCCGGATCAGGCCTGCCGCCAGTGTGAAAGTAGCCTTAGTAAGCTGTGAGGAGGCTTCAGGGCTGACAGGAGCACTAGGGCCTCTTCCAACATCTTAATTGTCGGGGGTGCCAGGAATCAACTCCCAGTGATCAGATATTGATGACCTATCCTTAGGATACGCCATCAACAAAATCTCAAAAACCCCTTTAAACACTCTAAATTGTATGTAAATTTTATTGTGTGTGTGAAAATTAAAGGCTATTAAAGACAACCCCTTCCTAAAATAGAAGTCGTAATACCTGCCGGTCCGGCTTATTAGACCCCACAAGGAAGGCTGCTGGTTTTCAAACATTTGTAGCATTGCATGGGGCCATTCAAATGAGTAGTCCTTCATAGTAGCCAACAATTACATCATCTTTTAGGCCACATTCACACAACAGTGAAAAAAGGTCAGTTAAAAAATGACTAAACTGTTAGTTTTTAACTGATGTTTGCACTGATGCCTTTCTAAGAAATGTTCTATTTTTTTATATCCGTTATTCTCTGGCAGTCAAAATAAAACAGCAAAACTGCACTGTGTGAATAACCCCATAGACTATCATTGTTCTTAAACCAGACGTGTGACTGCCATTTAAAAAAAAAATTCCCTCACACTTCCATTTTTCATTGTTTTGTGAATGGAGATTCAAACCGTTTCCTGTGATGTCCATAGACCAGGTCAGACAACTTTATCAAACATTTTCTTTTAGGGGTATACCTGTTAAAATAAAGAAAGAAAGAAAGAAAAACCCCTCCCTCACCTTTCAAAACACCCTCCATTCCAGTGCTGCAGCTCCCTGTGGTCCCTGCCAGACCGGAAGCATTTTTTCACACCTGACCACTGAAGCCAGTGAGTGACCTGGGAACTGAGGTGCTGAAAATGGAGGGCATTTTGAAAGGGAAGTGGTTTTTTAAAAAAAAAAATAATTTTCATAATGCACTGCTGCCTGCCATTCATGAGTTAATTACGTCAGACAAACCCTTTTAAAACGTTACTACTTTCTTATAAAACGCACAGGCAGCTGCCACTGGGTGCTCCGACAGGGTGGCAGCCACTCTACGTAAAGCCAAAACTGAAAATGCAAGTTTGAAACAAATGGACGAACACTTTCAAAAAATGCCTTCAAATGTACCTTGTTAGGTTTCAGACCAAAGATCATTATTAAATCAGAATGTGTGCATTACATCTATTGTATATTATTTTTAAGTCAACTTTTATGTGATCTAAAAAAACGCATTTCTTGTGTTTTATATATTTTTTTGCTTTGTCTGTGCATATTGATTGGATCAAGTCTTGAGCTGAAGATTTCAAAAACAAATTGGACTTGTGACATGGATGCAGTGGTGTCGGAAGTTGAGGTACATATGTTTGCGTTTCTATTTAACATTTGAACGACAGGTACCTCGGAACCGAAGCCGAGTTCGGCTTCAAGTTTTAAAGTGGTTTTTCAGTTTAAAAATCAACTACTACGTTTTTATTTTCTTTGTCAGTTTTTAATTTTATATATTTTTTTATATATATATTTAATGGAAAAAAAGTGAATTAACTCCTTCCTGCCACAGTCAGGACATGAAGAGGTTAATTTTACAGCCAGCAGGAATCGCTCTCACATCAAGAAGAGCTCTCCCGGGCATTTACGATTTACACTGCCATAGATTGTTGTAGCAGGATGCTACAATGATGCCACACAGAGACCGCTTCTGCTGGTCTCTGGCATACATACTGTGACCACAGCTGTCTAATGACACAATGATCTGCAGCGCCACAAGGCTCCGGCATATTGCAATGTAACCAGACGCTTTTATACATTGGGTTACAATAAAGAGCCTACCACCACAAAATATAAAGTCTGAGTCCTCAGTCTGAAACCATGAAAAGGGCATCAATACGCTGTAAAATCTTTGAAAGGCTGAATTCACACTGCGTTTCTGTCATCCGCCTAACAGATCTGTTTAACAGAAACGGATGACAATGGAAGGGCATCCATTTTCATACATTTTTCATTTTTGTGTTTTCATTTTTCACTCCATGCCTTCCCAGAACTATAACTTTTTTATTTTTCCGTTCACTTAGCTGTATGAAGGTTTGTTTTTTGTGGGACAAGTATCATTTTCTAAAGGCACCATTTGCTATTGCATGCAATGTAGTGGGAGCCATTGTTGGCGCCCGCAACCTATTTGACATATCCTGTATTCCAGGTTTCCCCAACTTCAGTCCTCAGGGCCCACTTGCCGGTCAGAATTTAGGAATATCCCACAGAATGAATACCTGTGGTAAGTCCTGATGGATGGACACTAATTACATCAGCTGCCCAATACTAAGGAAATCCTAAAAACATGACTGGCAGGTAGGCCCTGAGGACTGGAGTTGAAGACCATTGCTGTATCGCATCTACAAATTCTTGAACATGTTCCACAATGTACAATTACGAAAAATGTCAATATCCCACCATCTACAATAGATAATATCAAAGATTCAGAAAATCTGGAAAAGGCCAAAGATCAATATTGGATGCTTGTGATCTACAGATTCAAGAGGAGAGGGGTCATCCAGCTTGTTATCAGCACACAGTGCAAATGCTTGTATCTGATGGTATGGGATTGCATTAGTGCCTATGTCGTGGGCACCTACACATCTGGACACGCACTATCAATGCTGAACAGTATGTAGAGGTTATAAAATAACACATGTTCCCATCCAGACAATGTCCCTTTCAGGGAAGTTCTTGCATAATTCGGCAAGACAATGCTAAGCCACTTACTACATCCATGACAACAGCTTGGCTTCGCAGAAGAAGAATCTAGGTGCTGAACTGGCCTGCCTACAGTCCAGACCTTTCACCAAATAGAAAACATTTGGCTCATCATAAAATGAAATATCCAGCAAAGACGACCCAAGACTTCTGAACAGCTTAAAGGGATTATCCAACACCTAAAATGCCCGGGCACCTCATACAGGTTATACTTACCCTGCTCCCCACACGCGGATCAAAACATAAAGGGGGATAGCCAATAGCAGGCCTCAACAGGAACAAGCCTCCCTAGTGTCACCGCATTGCAAGGGAGGCTCGTTCCAGTCGTGGCCTGCTATTGGCTAAAAGGTTATGGGGGCCAGAATATGATGCAAAGAAAAAATTTAGTAATTTTTAAAAAAAAAAAAAGTCTTATACCCACAAGTACAACTAAAAATGTAGTAGTATGGCCTGGCTTGGATTGCTATCACATATGCATATTAGAAAGCACAACTTGCCCATAAAAAAAAAAAAAAAAACAACAAACCCTAATATATCTATGTGAACGGAACATAAAGCAGCTAGGGCTTCAAGAAGGTCGGGAGTAAAAAAACAAAAGAAAAAAATTAAAATCGCGTTATCAGGAAGTAGTGCATGGTTGATGCAGGTCCAACTGCTGAAATGTTCATTTTTGCCTAGGACATATCAAAAAGTGGTTAATTTGAAACACTGATATCATATCGATAGGATATACCATTAACGTGTGATTAGTTCATTGTCAGTACCAGTCAGAGCACATATATATGGTGTGGTGGGGGTCCTAGAGTTTTCACCTCACCAGTCACATTGTAGGCATATCCTAGGCAGCCAGGGACATAAAAGATTTATATAGATAACTCTATAGCTGTGCTTGTTTAAAATTGTATGGTCACTTACATTTTATCTTTCCAGCATTGTAAAGTCAACAGTGATTGGATGAAACTAGGAACTTTGTATCTTACTGTCTGTACAGGATGTGAGAACCTAACTAACATTAAGACCTTCTCAAGATGCATAGCTGAAGCACTTATGAAAGATGCAATCAATGAAAGGCCAGAAATTCCCTATTGTGAATTTGCATCTGCTAGTAAGTATTCATGGAATATTCTGAGCGAATTAGGGGAAAATGTAACCCTTTTTCCTCATTGATTGTAGACAGCCTTTTACATATTGTAGTGTGTAAAATGACAAATGTTTCTTTTTGCAGTATTTAAAAATCCACAGTTTAATGAAATCCAGAAAAATCTTCTTGGAAGGATTGGAATTTCTGTCATGTTCTTCTATCATCATAAAGAAATGTGGCTAAAGGTATTTCTAGAACCCAGAAACTTTTTAATGTTTCATTATTCTGTGATTACTGTTCATGTCCCCATCTGCACATTTATGGCACATCTGCAGTATTTTTCCATAAATGTCTAATAGTTTTGGGACTCTCGCCTATCTCCAGAACGGGGTTGTGTCCCTTGCCACCGTGACTGGAGAAGTGTCAGTTTGTGATTGTGGGAGTTTTGAACTTGGCTGAGTAAGTGTGCGCAACTATTTTCGGAAATTGAAGTGAATGGAAAGACCCCCTCTGTATGGATATGTCATAAATGTTCAGAGGGGTTCTTTGAGCCCATCCCCGTAATCCTTAACCCCTTCCTGACATCTACTGTACATGTATGGCAGATGTCAGGTTTTTAAAGACGGCATCCACTCCAAAGCGGAGCGTGCACTATAGCTGCCGGGTGTCTGCTGTTTCATGCAGCAGACGCTCGCAGCTAATGTCCGTGATCGGCGGTAATGCTGACCACGGACATTTAACCCCTCAGGTGCCGTGGTCAAATGTGCCGTGGTCAAAATAACATCATGGGCATCAGCAAATGTGAAAACGCCTGCACTGTTAAATTCTAAAAAAAAAAACACATCCGTTGCGGTGAATGGCGTAACTATTGGAAAGAAATAAAAATGGTCAAAGTTTTTTTTTATCACTATACGTCCCTAAAAAATTGAATAAGAAGTGATCAAAAAGTCATACACACCCCAAAATGGTTATACCAAAAACTACAGATCGTCCCTCACACATCTTCGTAGACCTAACTATAAAAAAGTTATGGAGGTCAGAATATAGTGAGGACAAGAAACATTTTTCAAAAGTTTTTATTTTTTTCAGTATTGAAATGCAAGAAAGACTATAAATTTGTGATATTGCCGTAATTGTACTGACATGGAGAATAAAGAGCACAAGTCAGTTATACCGCAAGGTGAACGCTGTAAAAACAAAACCCAAAAAACTATAAAACTATGGTGGAATTCAACCCAATTTAGATTTTTTTTTCCCTCCCACTGTATACATTATTAAAGGTGGCATTAGAAATACACATTTGTTTTAATGGATAGAGAGCAGTAACCCATCAGCATCCCAATCAGTCCAGTCATTTTTTTTTATCTCCTTGATGTCTCCAAACACATTGGGTAGTTGGCCAATTCTGCCTAAATGAGAGGGTTCTGCCCTCTCTTAGTTAAAGGGGTTGGCCTGCCATATATAGGATAGGTCATCAATATCTGATGGACAGGGTTCGACACCCAACACCACCACTGATCAGCTGTTTGAGGAGACAGCGCTACTTCCTCTTCATTACACTGAGCTTAGTCTTGGACGTGCACTGTAATAAGTACTCGCTCCATACAAGAGTACTAGTAATTACACTACTGCTCCACAGGAGACAACACATAGTGTAATGACCAGGAAGTAGTGCTCACATGGAGTGTCACTGCCTCTTAAGACAAGGGTGATTGACAAGGGTGCCAGGTGTTGGACCCCCGCCGATCTGACATCGATGACCTGTCCTTACGATAGGTCATCAATATATACGGCTGGACAACCCCTTTCGGTAACTTGAGGCTCGGTTTACATACTCAGGTTTTCTGATTTAATTTTAAAAGCTGAAACCCGGAGTGGGTTAAAATAAAGAGTCAGTATCTGTCTGTTATACGTATTCTCCATTATGATTCACATTCAGTTTTGGCTTCAAAAACTGCATTAAAAAACCTGAATGTGCAAACCCAGTCAAGGGCGGATTGGGAACTTAAAGTGGCCCCAAGTTGTCAAGTCTGAACTGACAGAAGGCAGGACAACACATGTAGGCAGGGACAATACAAGCCACAGGCAGGACAACAGAAGTAGGCGGGGCCAGCAATACCATAGTACAGCACAAAATACCACCCCTGCAAAACCAAATACCACAGTGCAGCATAAAATACTACCCTGAATCAGGATGGTGATACAGTTGAATTCAGGAGGGACCTGCGGCTGCTGGCCAAGTTCACATGTACCTGGTGCTCCTAGCATTAATACTGTGGGCATCAGACCGTTATGTACCTGGCCAGCGTCTGCGAGGGGGGCTCAGGAGGCCCCTTTGGCATCGGCCTGCCAGGAAATTTCCCTATAGGGTCTATGGCCAATCTGCCTGTGAACCCAGCCTTAAAGGGGTATTCCCATCTCACAAATGTAATGAGATATGGCCATACCAATATTATTACTCTCATGCAATGTGCGTTCCCAATACAGCAGTTACCTCAGAGTGGGTTTGAACAAGAGCAAGCCGGCCACCACTACTACATGGCCGCGGTGGCCGTAACTAGGGGCAACAGCCTGACTGATGTGTGCGGGACAATGGATATAGAAATAGGAAAATCTTCTAAACGGTGCATTTTATATAAATACATTCTATTGGTAATAATATTGGTACGGCTATATCTAACTATACAAACTATATTTGTGAGATGGGAATACCCCTTTAAGCTAATTTCACACAAGTGTGTTTGGTTCAGGAAATTCGCTCTGGGTGAAGGCTGCATTTCCCGAACCAAATACTGCTCCTCTGACACAAACTCAGCATCCTAATGACTGACTAACTAACAAACTGACTAAGAAGAAGCATAAGGTGTGCAAAGTGTTTAAAACCGGAGTTTACCTTTTAAAGCTTGTGTTATTAAGTGACCTACTTCTCATATCAATGAGCTGCAGGTATTGATACATTGGGATATATTTGCATTGGTTAATAGAGTTAGGCCAGTAACATAGTGTTATTAGATGTCAATGAACTTTAACGCTTAATACTTTGCTTTTAAGGGAAGAAAAGTGATTCACAAATTCCATGAGCTAAAGATTAATTACACCATCTTAAAAGGGCTCTTGGGTCAAGAAAGCACTGTGTCACGATGTCATGTGGTGAATATTGCTGTTGAGATTTTCCTCAAGTGTGGAAACCTTGGAAGTGCTGTGCAAACACTGAAAGGTAACATTCTTCGACTTTGAAAGACCTTAAAGGGGTTGTCAGGGATTTACTTGCTTGACTACCACCCTCAGACCGGTGAAGGGATACATACTCACCCGTTCCCCGTCGCTGTGTTCCAGCTCTGTGGGTCCCCGACTGTCTTCACTACACCTCCAGCATGAATAGGGTCATGTGTGCAACTGCTGCCAGGGACTGACCTTAGAAATGACATGTCCGCAGGCAGACGTGACCCCTTCCCTGTTGGACTGAAGCAGGGTGAAGACAGCCAGGGACCCCCAGAGTTGGAACCGATTGGCTGGACGCAGCTATGCTTCCCTTCACTGATGCGAATTCTGAAGTATCTATTTCCGCCCAGCATGAATTTTGAAGATTACCATATTTATTAGCTATTCTGGATCACTGGATTCTCCTAGAAAAGCATATGAACTTCATGCTTAAAAAGGTTTTCCAAGATATGTTATCTGGACAGGTCATCAGTATCTGATTGGTGGGGCTCTGACACTGGGGATCCCCACTGATCAGCTGTTTAAGAAAGCACTGGCGCTTGTAGTAGTGCTGCAACGTTCTCTTATCCCATCAAATACAGTCCATGTGATAGCAGGTGTGCTTGGCACCTAGACCATGTGACTGATGTATGTGACATCACATGGCCCTGGAGAAGGTGCTTCTGCAAACATTTAGGGTCCTGGGTGTCGGAACTCCTCCAATCAGATGTTGATGGATAGGTCATCAGTAAAAGTGTCTCAGAAAACTCCTTTAGGGCCAAAAAAAAACTAGAAAAAAAGCTCACCTTCTCCCTGGCTGTGACACACTCTGCTGTGATTGGACAGCGCTACAGCCAGGGAAAAGGAGACGCCCATTGAGAAACAGGGCCGTCCCCCCTCCCTGTACCGATGCTATTCATGGGCACTGGGCGAATGGAGTGGTGCCCAGAAAAAATAGTAAGCACTATTCCCTACATAACCTGCTACTTACTTCAAAATGTCTGGACCCATGAAAGGTCCTCTTTAATGTTTCTCAGACTGATAGCTTCAGCTGATATCTCGCTCTGCAATGCCGTAACTTCTCTCCTGTATTTGCTTTAGAGTCTGACTGGATAATTAACACTTCCATGTGGCCGTGTAACATGATGGATGTTTTGCACCGTCACAACTTGATGTGTTTATTGGTATGTGAAGCGCTGTCTAAGAGCATGTTCACCTTGTGCTTCGAGGTCCTCCAAAATCTGCCTGGATTCCAGGAGTCTCAAAGTAATTATATAATTATTCTAACTGTATTGTGCAATTATAAGTCCCACGTACTTGATATGTGTCATTGGTGCTTTATTGTACCAAAGAAATGTCCATAGGGACAGAAGTGAACTGAAACATTCCAGCGTGCTGTAGAAATACCAAGACTAATGGAAATAATGGCTCATCAGTTGATTACATGCAACATTTTCAGACGTTTTGGTCGGACCTGGACCTTTTTCAATGGATAGCACCTCCTAATTCTTGCAGTGCAATGTCCTTGAATATTACCATGAACTGTTGAGCTGCAAGGCATTTCCACATGACCCTGTTCAGAATCTGTGTTCTACAAATCCATAATATGGCACCCATCGTCTATGTGCTTATGCTTTAAAGGGCATCTGTCAGCAGATTTGTACCTATGAAACTGGCTGACATGTTACATGTGCGTCATTACACCTAGAGGCTCTGCTGTTTCTAGAACTGCTGCGCCCTCTTCACTTTGATTGACAGGGTCAGGCAGGCGTGATGATGCTTAAACTGCCTGGTTCTGTCAAAGTGTAGAAGGGGCGGCAGATGCAGAGAGGACAGAGCCTCTAGGTGTAACGGCAACGCCCTCGTTGCTCCTAGAGGCTCATTTGCATGTATGAAAACATCATTTTTCTTAGCAGTGCGGGCACATATGAACATGAGACCAACACAGATGCCTTCATCTGCCAAGTGCACATGTAACAGGTCAGCCATTGTCATAGGTACAGATGCCCTTTAAGGTGCTCATACACCTTCAGTAGATGTCGGCCAAATGCTTATGCAGCTGACCACTATCTGTTGACTCCCCCATATACACTCACCGGCCACTTTATTAGGTACACCATGCTAGTAACGGGTTGGACCCCCTTTTGCCTTCAGAACTGCCTCAATTCTTCGTGGCATAGATTCAACAAGGTGCTGGAAGCATTCCTCAGAGATTTTGGTCCATATTGACATGATGGCATCACACAGTTGCCGCAGATTTGTCGGCTGCACATCCATGATGCGAATCTCCCGTTCCACCACATCCCAAAGATGCTCTATTGGATTGAGATCTGGTGACTGTGGAGGCCATTTGAGTACAGTGAACTCATTGTCATGTTCAAGAAACCAGTCTGAGATGATTCCAGCTTTATGGCATGGCGCATTATCCTGCTGAAAGTAGCCATCAGATGTTGGGTACATTGTGGTCATAAAGGGATGGACATGGTCAGCAACAATACTCAGGTAGGCTGTGGCGTTGCAACGATGCTCAATTGGTACCAAGGGGCCCAAAGAGTGCCAAGAAAATATTCCCCACACCATGACACCACCACCACCAGCTTGAACCGTTGATACAAGGCAGGATGGATCCATGCTTTCATGTTGTTGACGCCAAATTCTGACCCTACCATCCGAATGTCGCAGCAGAAATCGAGACTCATCAGACCAGGCAACGTTTTTCCAATCTTCTACTGTCCAATTTCGATGAGCTTGTGCAAATTGTAGCCTCAGTTTCCTGTTCTTAGCTGAAAGGAGTGGCACCCGGTGTGGTCTTCTGCTGCCGTAGCCCATCTGCCTCAAAGTTCAACGTACTGTGCGTTCAGAGATGCTCTTCTGCCTACCTTGGTTGTAACGGGTGGCAATTTGAGTCACTGTTGCCTTTCTATCAGCTCGAACCAGTCTGCCCATTCTCCTCTGACCTCTGGCATCAACAAGGCATTTCCGCCCACAGAACTGCCGCTCACTGGATGTTTTTTCTTTTTCGGACCATTCTCTGTAAACCCTAGAGATGGTTGTGCGTGAAAATCCCAGTAGATCAGCAGTTTCTGAAATACTCAGACCAGCCCTTCTGGCACCAACAACCATGCCACGTTCAAAGGCACTCAAATCACCTTTCTTCCCCATACTGATGCTCGGTTTGAACTGCAGGAGATTGTCTTGACCATGTCTACATGCCTAAATGCACTGAGTTGCCGCCATGTGATTGGCTGATTAGAAATTAAGTGTTAACGAGCAGTTGGACAGGTGTACCTAATAAAGTGGCCGGTGAGTGTACATTTACCTTTGGGTTGGCTGAACATGCATGTGTTGTCAGTGGAGAGAGGCGAGAACGATACCTGTTATGTCCTTGTGGAAGAAAAGGATTGGGCAAATAAATACATTTCCCAATCCCTCTCTCTCCGACATTATCTGTTTGTCCGACAATACAAAAATGAGTATTGGGGCCTTTTCATAAGGGTGTGCGAATGGGGCCTAAGACTTCAGTCTTTGAGATGGGGGAGAGGGTTATTGTTAGTGCACTGAGTATATTGATACAGGTTTTCTACTTGTTTTTTGTAGCTGATGTCAATGTCTCGCAGTATGCTATGCTCTTTAACAAGGTGCTGAATACCTGTGTTGTAAACCGTAGTATTGGAATATCTGCATCCATTATAGACTTCATGATTGTTAAGAAGATTGCAATAGACTACTTAAATCTCCAGGTATTAATAACCACCCTGGGACGCAGTGGTCTGTGGACTAAGGCTAGGGAGTATTATAAAAGTAAGTATTCAGTTGTGTCTTCTGCATTCGTATTATATATGTGTGTAGAGATATGAAGAGTGCTGCCTGAGATCTCTAGCATGGTCGCAGTAAGAAGATTAGACTCCATACTACATGACAACCGTCTACAACCACACCTCATCCCTGCAATTCCTCTGAACTAAATCCTAATATCTGTTCACTGGGGCATTTTCCATTTGTTACAGCCATATTCTGGGTGTGCACCATGTAAGGTCTGAATTTAGTGCCACAGATTACTCCTTCTCTTATGGATGTCCGGTATATCACCTGATTGGGTTCTTACACACAGCGTTCTAAGTCTCTTTACAGCCTTTACTACCATGTCTAGATCATGTGATTGGGTCTCTATTCACTGTATTAATATTCATGGGCCGGGCTATTTTCCTATTACTTAGTAACCACATGATCTTTCTTATGGTGCTGGATTGGACCTTTTTTATTTTAAGGGAGTCTGTCGGCTCCCAAATCACTGCTCTAGTAAGCAGAACGCCTTGTAGGGGACATGCACGGAATCCCAAACATAACTTTCTTTTCCAAATCAGGGAAAATTCCTTTATTTTGATTATATAAGGATACCAGGGCTGCGCCATCTAGTGCACCACCTCTCTCAGTATTGCCTTCTATCATCTCACTTTCATGGTTTTGGAGCCAGCATCACTGCCGACTACAAAATCTTGAGCCTGCACCCACAGATCTAAGTTCAGCACATGCGCAGAACAACCCTTGCTCCTGGCCCTGTCGCCATTATGCGTGTCTGAAATGCATAAGCAGCAGTAAGTATGTTTCTGTAGATGTATTATTGGATTATGTGGTGGTTACAGCGTGAGCTTTCATTTATCCTGAGCACTGCATTATATGTGTTAAAGGGGTTGTCTGGCCTTTGGGCCCACAAGCTGTATCATCCGGATCTTTGGCCCTGACCATAAAAAGCAGGCTCACCTGCCTGCGGTCCACACTGCTTCTGTGCCCACGGAGCCAGGGAGCGGTTGGGTCCCGTGACTGCTTCAGCCAGTCATGGGCCTCAGCAGTCACATCCATTCACTTGAAGGGTATCTCATAGCTGTTGACCTCTGAGGCCTGTGATTGGCCGCAGCGGTCAGGAGGCCATGCCACTTCCTGTTTCTGCAGGAACCGGAAACAGCTGAGAACGGAGCAGCAGCAGGACCGCGGACATGTGAGTCTGCTTTTTCATGTTCAGGCACAAAAGTCCAGATGACAGGGCTGGTCATCTCCAAGGCCGGGGAACCCCTTTAATTGCATATAATTTATTTACACTGGATTATTCAGGGTATTAAGAGTATTCTAGCTTCAGCAACTTAATGAAAATGTATACAGTTTCTTCATGGTTTTCAAGATCTTCTTTTTACCAATTCAGTAAGTACGTTCATTGTTTTGTTTCAGTGACTAAAAGTCTGTCATATCCAAACAACAACACTATTAAGTGACCAGGACAGATATTTATGGACATAGACAATACAGGTCCCTATTGAATGCCTGCAAGCAGAGATCTTGAAAACCATGAGGAACATTTTGCTGTGCAAAGAAAAACATTAATTTTTTTTTAACTCAGATTTATGGATAAAATGATGCCAAATAACAAGACAATCACAGATTGAACAGTAAACATGTTGAAATAATTTATTTTAATATACTATACTATTTAATTTATTTTAATATCATTTACTTTAAATGTTTTGAAGATTAAAACACTGTTGTATTTCAAGTTTATTCTAAGACATTTCTTATAACTTTACTTACCGAATACCGGAGTGTCTTTAAAGGGTTTTTTTTAGATATTGTACACGGTGTTAAAGAGAACCTGCCACCTGACATGTCTGCTTTAGTAATCGCTTGCATTCCCCATGATGTAATTCTGGAGCATCTATTCTTATGACTCCATGATGTGTGATTCCTCCATTATTCCTACTAGAAGAGTATGACTGAATAGCCAGCCGTATGAATAAATATCCATCTGGGTGTTACCAGTTGAAGTTGTGCCCCTGCACAGTCTGACATTATGCAGTCAGTGCTGCCAATGTCAGACTGCTTGGGCACCCCCCAACTGGTAACACTAACCAGATGGACCTTTATTGCAGACAGTTGACCATTCATAACTTCTAGTAGAATAATAGAGTATTAAGGGTCCTTGTGGCTTTGATGTTAATATTCTCCATCTAAGCAGCTGTTGATCAAACATATTCATCCCTGAAGAGTTCATAGGCTCTTCTAGGACTTGTGTTGAAGTCCAGCATTGTTTAATGTACATGAGTTGTAGTTTTTCTACACTGATAGGTTAGTTAAGTCATTCACGACCAGCAAGGTACATGTATGGTGTTGGTCGGATCTTTAAAGACGGTGTCCCTCAGTTGTGACCACTTCATCTGAGGCAGCTCTCTCTATGAGCACTGTGCTATGGGGACCCAAACGGCTTCCCCGCTCCGAGATTGGGGAAAAAAACTGAAAGTTTGCCTGTTCCTGAAAGGGGTTGTCTCACTTCAGCAAATTGGATTTATTATGCAGAGGAAGTTAAAACAAGGCACTTACTAATATATTGTTATTATCCACATTGCTTTCCTTGCTGGCTCGATTCATTTTTCCACCACATTATATACAGCTCGTTTCGATGGATACGACCACCCTGCAATCCAACAGTAGTAGTCGTGTTTGCATACTATAGGAAATCGCACCGGCCTCTGCACATTTCCACGGTCCCAGCCACCAGAGAGACCGATCACTTCCTATAGTGCGCAAGCACGACCACCGCTGATAGATTGCAGGGTGGTCTGTAACCATGGAAACGAGCCATGTATAATGTGATAGCAAAATTAATTCAGCCAGCAAAGGAGGCAATATGGGTAATGACAATACATTAGTAAGTGGCTTGTATTAACTTTCTCTACTTGATAAAGACCACTTGCTGAAGTGAGACAACCCCTTGAAGGGGTTAAGGTGCTAACAGGACCAATCACTGATTGGCTAGCTTTAGTTACATGACTATCCACATCAGAAGAAAGGGGTTTCCCTAGTAGTTAGTGCTATTACAGCATGCAGCTCTGAGAAGGAGATGGTTACTGAATTGGTCTCGGTATCTTGTTCACATTAAGCAGAACAGAACTCTATAAGAGAGAATCGGTTGTACACCATAAAATGGTGTTTTTAAATGTGTATTAATTGTTGATAGTGTAGTTTTACAAATTATGTATGTATGTGATGTACTTGAGCCCCAGAAGAAGAACCAATTAGAAACTCAAGTTGTGCCGATCATGTGGCCGGATGCATTATGACTTCTGTGTTTTTGACTTTTCTCATTTTTTGTGTACCCAATAAATACTGAGGGAAAAGTCACTTGCGTTAAAGTGCTTCACTGTTGAAGGTTTTTTTCTCTAGATGTATATACGAGAGGATTGCTTGAATATTAGGATAGTCCATTAACATCGGATTGTTGTGGGTCTGGCACCCGGCACCTGTTACCGAGTAGCTCTAGTGCTAGACTTCACAACTCTGTCCACTGTGTAGCAGATGAAGCTGGTTAGGTCAGGGTCACATCTACGTTGTGAACTCTGGCACTGTAATCTTGTCACTGTATCCGGCGTACATGCCAGATTTTGGCCGGACAAAAAAATGCTACATGTGACATTTTTTTGGATCCCATTACAGTGAATGGGGATCTGGCAGTGCACGGTGGAATCCAGATAACCGGATACCACTGTGCCGGAGTTCACAGCGCAGATGTAAACCCAGCTTTACTGCAGCGCTACTACCACTCACAGAAACAGCTGATCAGCAGGGGTGCCAGACCTCCACCGATCAGATATGAGTACCTGTCCGTACAATAGGCCATCAATATTAAAGTAGAACTCCCGCAAAAAATTTTATTCTCTGACCTGTTAGGTGCATGATATAATCTGTAGTGAAGGAAATCTTCTTATCAGAGACTCTAATTGAGAGTTATCCACTCTCTTCTTATTGTAGCTGGGTCATGTGACCAACTCCCTGACCTCCAACTGACCCAGGACAGGAAGCTAGTTACTGCTCTATTCATTCCTATGAGACTGAAAGTGAGGCTTCCATAGGAATGCATAGAAAATTATACTTCCTATCCACACATAAGATGATGTGTGAGTTGGTGGGTCTGATTTCTGGTCACATGACACAGATGAGAAACATCAAGGAGATATAACTCAAAAATACAGCCAAAGGTAAGAAAATGACATTCACTACAGATTACATCATGTACCTTTCTGGCAGGACATGGAATAAAATTTTTTGCGGGAGTTCTTCTTTAATCTCTATGAAAGCAGCAAAGACACATATGTTTGAACAGCTGTGTATATCTGAAGTTGAGGCATATTAACATTGAAGCCGCAAGTACTCTTGATACTCTGTTATCCTGATAAGAATTTTCTACTGCTATAAGGGAAGTGTATTGTTTGAAGTTTTTGTCTTAGGGTCCATTCACACAAATGTAAGTGCTTTGTGCCCGTGCTGCGAACCGCAAATTGCTGTGCACTCCATGGTGTGGATGTGGACCCATTGGCTTGAATGGGTCTATAACCTGCAAGATACAGCAAAAGATAGGACATGTCCTATCATTTGCAATGCAGAGGCACAGACCCAAAAGCCCACCGAAGTGCTTCCATGGGCTTCTGAACCCTGCCTCATTTGCGCACATGTCCAATATGTTTCCATATCTTGTGAAGTGCGTATCTGTTTGAGTCAGTGGGTCCGCATCCGCACCACGAAGTACACACGGCTGGTGCACAGAGCCCTTACAATCGTGTGGACCATTAAAGGAAGACAACCTTCTTTACATTTCTCATCCTGTTGCGCATCTATTTGAGAACTATTGCAAGGATTGCAAGCAGCCCCCGGAGCCAAGGTTTGTGGCCCCCGTCCTCCTGGACAGAAACGCATCTGATCAGCTGTATTTCTGCCCGCAGCGCCGCAAGATAGGTTAGTGAGAGCAGGGGAGCCGAGGAGAAGGCAGAAGCAGTGTATCAGCACTTCTGCCACTTCTGCCTTTTCCTCACATAGGTGAGCAGTGCACGGTGCCATAACTTTACTTACCGAATACCGGAGTGTCTCTGCCTGTGTTCAATGCCCTGGTTTCCCCTGGGGCTCCTTTGGATGCCCCAGTTACAGTGGAAATAGTGCAAAAAAAGTCTTTGTCCCCAAAGATCTTTCAGTGACCTCTTGGGAACAAATTATGTGGAAAAAATATATTAAAAAATAAATTAAATAAGTTAATTATTAAAAAAATGAAAACAAAAATTATATTAAAACACAAATAAAAGAAATAAAATATGATACTAGGGACTGGGGGGGAGGGTAACTACATTATAGATGGGGAAGATAGTGCAGATAGAGACTTGGGGCAAGGTAATGGAACTGGGGGAGGAATGGAAGGAGGAACTAGAACAGTTCAGAAGGAAAGGTGTAGGGTAAGAAATATACATAAACCTCTTAATTGTATGTATACTAATGCCAGAAGCCTGACTAATAAAACTGGTGAACTGGAATTAGTGATGTGTGAGGAGGACTATGACATAGTGGGAATAACTGAGACATGACTGGATGATACCTATGACTGGGCAGTTAACGTACAGGGTTACAGTCTGTTTAGAAAGGATCGCCAAAACCGGAGAGGGGGAGGGGTCTGCCTTTATGTAAAGTCCTGTCTAAAGCCCACACTCCGGGAAGATATAAGTGAGGGACATGAAGATGTGGAGTCACTGTGGGTAGAAATAAATGGAGCCAAAAACAATAATAAAATACTAATAGGAGTTTATTATAAACCACCTAATATACCAGAGTCCACAGAAAATCTACTTCTAAATGAAATAGACGAGGCGGCAAATCAGAATGAGGTCGTTATTATGAGGGACTTCAACTACCCAGATATAGACTGGGAAACTGAAACCTGTACATCTCATAAAGGAAACAGGTTCTTGGAAATAACCAAAGACAATTACCTTTCCCAACTGGTTCAGGACCCGACTAGAGGGATGGCCATACTGGACTTAGTTTTAACCAATAGACCTGACAGAATAACAGATGTGCAGGTCGGGGGACACCTGGGAAATAGTGACCATAATATAATAACCTTCAAACTGTCATTCAAAAGAGCGTTTCTTCAGGGAGGAACAAAAATACCAAACTTCAAAAAAGCAAAATTTAGCCAACTAAGAGAGGCCATAGGCCTAACTGACTGGGACAAAGTCCTCAAAAATAAAAATGCAGCCACAAAATGGGATATTTTTAAAAGCATCCTAATATCTAATTGTGAGAGGTACATACCTTATGGGAATAAAGGTTAAGGAAAAGAAAAAACCTATGTGGATAAACCGAACTGTAAAGAAAGCAATAAATGACAAACAGCATTTAAATCACTAAAACAGGAGGGGAGGGAGGATGCATTGAAAAACTATAAGGAAAAAAATAGAATATGTAAAAGACAAATAAAAGCAGCCAAACTAGAGACCGAGAGATTAATCGCCAAAGAGAGTAAAACTAACCCTAAAATGTTCTTTAATTATATAAATGGTAAAAAGTATAAACCTGAAGGTGTCAGCCCCTTACAGAGTAATGAGGGGGGAGTTGCAGAGAGCGATGAGGAGAAAGCAAAGCTACTAAATATCTTTTTCTCCACTGTATTCACTGAGGAAAATAAACTGTCAAATGAAATGCAGAATATAAAAGTAAATTCCCCATTAAAAGTGCCCTGTCTGACCCAGGAAGAAGTAGAGCTGCGTCTTTAAAAAGATTAAAATAGACAAATAGCCAGGTCCGGATGGCGTACACCCCCGTATCCTAAGAGAATTAGGTAATGTCATCGTCAGACCATTATTTCTGATATTTAAGGACTCTATACTGACGAGGAGTGTTCCACAGGATTGGCGCATAGCAAATGTGGTGCCAATATTCAAAAAGGGTTCAAAAACAGAGCCCGGGAACTATAGGCCGGTAAGTTTAACATCTGTCGTGGGTAAACTGTTTGAGGGTTTTCTAAGAGATGCTATCTTGGAGTACCTCAATGAAAATAAGCAAATTACTCCATATCAGCATGGCTTCATGAGGGATCGGTCATGTCAAACCAATGTAATCAGTTTCTATGAGGAGGTAAGTTCTAGACTGGACCGCGGCGAATCAATGGATATCGTACATCTGGACTTCTCCAAAGCATTTGACACTGTACCACATAAAAGGTTAGTATATAAAATGAGAATGCTTGGCCTGGGAGAAAATGTCTGTATGTGGGTAAGTAACTGGCTCAGTGATAGAAAACAGAGGGTGGTTATTAACAGGGGTCAGTATTGGGCCCTATTCTCTTCAATATATTTATTAATGATCTTGTAGAAGGCTTGCACAGTAAAATATCAATTTTTGCAGATGACACTAAACTGTGTAAAGTAATTAACACAGAAGAGGACAGTACACTGCTACAGATGGATCTAGATAGACTGGAGGCCGTGGCAGATGAGGTTTAACACTGACAAATGTAAGGTTATGCACATAGGAAGGAATAATGCAAGTCACCAGTACATACTAAATGGTAAAATATTGGGTAACTCTGACATGGAAAAGGACCTAGGAATTTTAGTGAACAGAAAACTAAGCTGTAGAAACCAGTGTCGGACAGCTGCTGCCAAGGCCAATAAGATAATGCATCAAAAGAGGCATAGAAGCCCGTGATGAGAACATAGTCCTGCCACTTTACAAATCACTAGTCAGACCACACATGGAGTACTGTGTACAGTTCTGGGCTCCTGTGAACAAGGCAGACATAGCAGAGCTGGAGAGGGTTCAGAGGAGGGCAACTAAAGTAATAACTGGAATGGGTGGACTACAGTACCCTGAAAGATTATCAAAATTAGGCTTATTCACTTTAGAAAAAAAGACGACTGAGGGGAGATCTAATAACTATGTATAAATATATCAGAGGTCAGTACAGAGATCTCTCCCATGATCTATTTATCCCCAGGACTGTGACTGTGACGAGGGGACATGCTCTGCGCCTGGAGGAAAGAAGGTTTGTACACAAACATAGAAGAGGATTCTTTACGGTAAGAGCAGTGAGACTATGGAACTCTCTGCCTGAGGAGGTGGTGATGGTAAGTTCACTAAAAGAGTTCAAGAGAGGCCTGGATTTATTTCTGGAGGGTAATAATATTACAGGTTATAGTTACTAGAGAGGGGTTGTTGGTCCAGGGAGTTATTCTGATTGCCTGATTGGAGTCGGGAAGGAATTTTTTTTCCCTAAAGTGGGGAAAATTGGCTTCTACCTCACAGGGGTTTTTTGCCTTCCTCTGGATCAACTTGTAGGAAAACAGGCCGAACAGATGTCTTTTTTCGGCCTTATATACTATGTTACTATGTGGCAAAAAAACTGAAAATTATAAAAAAAAAATAAAATAGCAAAATAAGAGTGTTCACTGTCCCCTAACAGTCTTTTTATGATCCCTTGGGGGACACATTATGTGACAAAAATATATTTAAAAAAATAGAAAATTAAAAATTAAATAAAAAAAAAACAATAAAATACAAAGAAAAAAAATTAAAAGTGCAAAATAGTAGTGTTCAGTGTCCCCCAGCAGTCTTTTTATGACCTCTTGGGGGACATATTATGTGGCAAAAATATATTTAAATAATAAGTAATAAACCAATTATAAAAAAAAATACAATAAAATACAAATAAAAGGAAAAAGTGAAAAATTAACAAAGTGTCAGTGTCCCCTTTTTAGGACCTCTTGGGGGATATTATTTGTAGCAGAAATATATTAAAAATTAAGTTAAAAAGATTTTTTTTTTAAATCCCACACCAACCAAAACCGTCGCCATTATCGTCCCATTTACGTGAAAATATACATATTATATAACAAAACGACCAAAACAAAATAGGGAACTAATTATAATAAATTCTAAGGCCTTATGTGTCAAGTGAAAAATTGTTGTAAAAATTATTTTGGTAGTACCAACACACAAAAAAACGTTAAAACCGTTTGAACCACCACGTGCGCTAAATCACAAAAAAAGTGTCTGTTCAGGCCTGGTTATTAAAGTGTTAACCAATAAGCGCTTTCCCCACTAGTAAGGGAAAACGCTTACTGGTTATTGCATGGCACTTGTATCTGGCAGGAGGTGGTAATAACCAGTGCCATCCTCTGCAGTGAAGGAAAATGCAGGATGAAAGGAAATGTTGCCACTTTTCCTGTAAAAATGACTTAAAGGGAACCTGTCATCTCCGAAACACCCCCTGAACTAGAGTAAGCGGTGTATAGTGTAAGTGATGCTGAATCCGAACATGTAATTTTTATCTTCGTACTCACTTGCATTCTGACGCTGTGCTCTGACAAACCAGCAGTAAAATGCACTCACTGGACTCCAGTGCTCACTCACATAATGGAGAGGACTCAAAGAAGAGTCCAGTGAGTGCATTTTACTGCAAGTTTGTGGGAGCACAGCGTCGGAATGGAAGCGAGTATGAGGATAAAACTTACATATTCGGATTCAGCATCACTTACACTATACAACACTTACTCTAGTTCAGGGGGTGTTTCGGTGTTGTCTGGTTCCCTTTAACAAATTCCTGCAGCATGGCCCCTGAAACAGAAGATTCATACTTACCTGCTTCATTCCGCCCTGGTCCTTTGCGCTGCCCCCTCTGTCTCCATCTTCTGGTTCCTGCACTTTTACACCTGTCAGTGCATGGCCATGGTCACATACACTGCTCCAGTCAATGACCGGCTTCAGCAGTGACACGCTGCTTGTGGCCACATCACCGCAGAAGCCAGTGATTGGCTGGAGAGGTGCATGTGACCATACCCATGCATTGCCAAGTTAAAACAGTGCGGTGAGCAGGTAAGTATAACTTCAGTTTTAGGGGCCATGCTGCAAGAACTTGCTAAAAAATCATTTTTACTGGGAAATCCCTTTAAGCCCCTATTACACTGCGAGATATTCAGGTCAATTACTGGGAATAAGAGTTCATAGGAGCTCTCATTCCCGATAACTGGCCGGTATAATCACCGCACATCTCTGTGTAATCAGGGATGAAGGAGGAATGCCTGTGATAGCGATCACTCCTCCCCAGGCACTTTACATTGGCCTGTGTAATTGGTTGATGCAAATGGAATGGCAGTCAACTTTTGTTTTATTTACGGCCCCTTGAAATAGAGCAATGTGACAATGCGGCCCTCAGACCAAAAAAGGTTGTGCGCCCCTGATCTAGACCTGATTCTAACATGCAGAATGAAAGTAGTTACTAAAACAGACATGTCAAGAGAGGTGACAGGTCCTATTTACATACTTCACTTGAATAGTTACATTTTTATATCTGTTTAGGTGCCAAGGCATTGGGATTTTACCCACTTTTTGAAGGAAAAACGAATCCAAACATTCTGTACATTCCCTCCTTTATGTCAGAAGTAGAAATGCTAATGACCATCGAACAGTTCATGGTATTAAATGCTAGCAGCATTCAGTTGCAAGGCGGATGCAACCAGAGTCCTCAGATTGTCCTGAAAAGGTTGGTAGGAATGTTATTTACCAAACTGCTTCATATCTACTACATCGGATTACTCCAGATCATATGTTGACTGTTGTAATACTCAAAATCAACTTTTCGTTTCAGTGCAGTTACACCCGAAATCTGGCTCAGTTGTATTGATAAATATATCCTTTTGTGTTTTAATAGGAATCCTCTTGATTTCATTTTTTCTTTTCATTTTCAGTCTCTCCAAGTACCCCATGTATTGGAAAAAAAAAAAAAAAAAAAGCTTATTTTAAGGTCATGGACTTTAAACCCTTGATGACCACCAATACGCCTCTTTATGGCGGTCACTAGCATGATTTAGGCTGGGCTGCTAAAAAAAAAAAAAAGTATTTAGTGCAGCGGAGAGCGGGGCAGGGCTGTAACAACATGGGCTGTTTAACCCCTGAAATGACGGTGACAATCGCACTCGCGGCACATAAGTAGTTACAAGAGCCGACTCCCTCTGTCTCCCATCGGCACCCCATAAATGAGATTGCGTTGTGCTAATGTCACTGCAGGCATACCCAGGTTCTCACTCCAGCAGCCCTTCTGACCAGGGCATCGGAGCATCTCATGCTCCAATGCCCTCCCTTGCCCTGCGCTGGATCGCGCAGGGCAAGGGCTCTTTTGTTTGTAAACACTCACTGCCAGGCGGAGGCTTCCGCCCGGCAGTGAGTTCGGTGACGTCACCGGCCGTAATGGGCCGGCTTTAGCGCTGCCCTAGCCGTTTGAATGGCTAGGGCAGCACTAAAGCCCGCCCATCAGCGCCGATGATGTCACCGGGCTCACTGCCAGGCGGAAGCCGGAACTGGGCTAAATTCCTTTGCCCTGCGCTAATTATCGGAGGGCATCGGAGCATAGGATGCTCCGATGCCCTGTTCAGGCGGGCTGCCTGGGTGAATTGAAAGGTATGTCCGGGTTCAGCTCTGAACCCGGACAACCCCTTTAAACGGGCTGCTCCTCAAGCCCAAAGTAACAGCACATATTGCAGTGTGTACAGCACTGCAGACCTTCTATCAGACAGGAACTCACAGCATCATATGTCACTATGATGCTGTGAGTTCAGGTTATTGGTGCAGTGTTTGGTCCAGGAAATTCAGCAATCATACGAAGCATGTTTCCCTGATTGAACACATTTTGTGTGAAATTTATCTAATACATGGATTGCTGATCTAATACACTGCAATTCTTCTGTCAGTATTTCTCTGGCAGGGCCAGGAGACGCGTTCCATTAGCCAGATTTACCAGACATTGCTCCTCTGACATGAGCCCACTTCATTATTATCACTGATGCTGTGAGTTTCTGCCCGACTGTGGTTCTACTGTACTGACAGCATTATGTGAGTACAGTATAGCAGACCCAAGGTCAGATAGGAACTCACAGAATCATAAATCATTATGGTGCGGTGCATTCAAGTCAGAGGATCAATGTTGGGTTCAGGAAATGTGTCACACGGAGCGTGTCTCCTGGACTAAAAACGCTTGTGTGAAATTAACCTAAAGGGCACGACCCGATGGTGTGGCTGGCCACATGCGACCAAGCTATGGCAGCCAATAGCCACATGATTTGACTGCAGAATGTGTAGCCATTTGCTACCGCTGGTGGACATGGATTGTCGGCATGCAGCCTGCCATGCCGCCAGGTCAGACTTTAGACTCTTGACGAGCTGATTATAGTTATTGACTCCATGAGAAGTCATATGACTAAAGGTAGAAGTGTGGAGCACAGTCAGCTCAACTTATGACTGTGAACCTAGCTGCATGTAAGAGTTCAGTAAAATATTTTTTATATTGGGTCTGCTTTTTTTCCATTGTAGCAAGGTAGATATTATTTATTTTTCTTCCATTTATTTTCTTTATAGAATGGAACAGGACAATGCCAAGAGCAAAGACAGCTATCATGCTTCAGCAGAAAGGTTATTTGAGGCGAGCAGGCTATCGAACCCCAGACTTTTCATAAAGCACTTGACAGTCAATAACATGAATGAGGAAGTATACACCCTCGACAGCAACTCTGCTCTGAAATGGCTGAATGAAAATATGAAGTGGGCCAGTAGTGTTTGGTATTTTCATTAGTGGCGATCTATGAGTATGTCGTACTACAGTATAAATATTATGTGTATATAATTATTTCACAGCGGTTAAATAATCATTGTTAATAAAGGAAATAAAACAAAACCGTAGAAAGTTCCTCTTTATACGTTTAATTTGGGTTTTTAGTAGGCTTTTATTTGTTGTCGTTGCGACTGGTTCATATGTTATACAGATATCTTAGAACAAGTACAAGTTTGAATAAATCTGAAGATATTTGAAGAGTGTGGTTTGTGTTCTGCTTTCTATTCATGGTGTAACTTAATAAAAAAAATATTTGCCAAGTGTGCCAGGATGTTAAGATATTAGAGTGTCGTGTATTCTCTTGGGAGATATTGAATACTGTATTCACTATTTAGCAGACATACAACAACCTGGATCAACAACCTTTCTCCAGAAATCTGATAACTCTAACGTAATATTATTACACTCCAAAAATACATCCAGGCCCCTCTTGAACTCTTTTAGTGAATTCACCATCACCACCTCCTCAGGCAGAGAGTTCCATAGTCTCACTGCTCTTACCGTAAAGAATCCTCTTCTATGTTTGTGTACAAACCTTCTTTCCTCCAGACACAGAGGATGTCCCCTCATCACAGTCCTGGGGATAAATAGATGATGGGAGAGATCTCTGTACTGACCCCTGATATATTTATACATAGTTATTTGATCTCCCCTCAGTCGTCTTTTATCTAAATTAAAGAACCTTATTTTGATAATCTTTCTGGGTACTGTAGTCCACCCATTCCAGTTATTACTTTATTTGCCCTCATGCGCTGCTATCTCTGCCTTTTTCACAGGAGCCCAGAATTGTACACAATTATTTCTAGTATTGATATATTAAAAGTTAATGGGTTGTCCAAGTTTTTTTTTTTTGTCCTTTGTATGTTTCTAACTAGGAAAATATGTTTTTTCAATGAACTTAAACTTTAGTGGCTCCTTTGTCAGATTTCACTGAGGGTCACATGACCTGTGATGTCGGCTTCTTTCCCTGCTCTGCTGATGTTTTGTGCACAAGCAGATAACAGCCTGTACACGAGATGTCACTGTGCTGGCCACACCCCCTGCTCTGCCGGCTGCTGCTCTCTCCCTGGATGCTTTCAGATAAGATTTCAGATAACCCCTTCAGCTGGCACAGTCTCGGGGCTGAAGGTGGTGAGGGGACAAATACTGGGCACAGGAGCTAACAAGCTGGAGGAGTTCTGCAGAGCATTGCACAGGAAAGGTAGGGGGAAGTTCCTGTGTGTATTAACAGTGTCATTGTACAGCTGGGACTTGTAGTTTTACACATACAACATGCTGCTGAGTATCCTAGCAGACAGACATGTCACTCAGGGCAGCACTTGTATTCACTCTCTTTGCAGTTCAGGGGGAGGGCCAGAGATTGTTGTTGTTGCATGTAAACAAGGGCCAGAAGAGAACCAGGGAAATGAGGAAATATATATATATATATATATATATACACTCACCGGCCACTTTATTAGGTACACCATGCTAGTAACGGGTTGGACCCCCTTTTGCCTTCAGAACTGCCTCAATTCTTCGTGGCATAGATTCAACAAGGTGCTGGAAGCATTCCTCAGAGATTTTGGTCCATATTGACATGATGGCATCACACAGTTGCCGCAGATTTGTCGGCTGCACATCCATAATGCGAATCTCCCGTTCCACCACATCCCAAAGATGCTCTATTGGATTGAGATCTGGTGACTGTGGAGGCCATTTGAGTACAGTGAACTCATTGTCATGTTCAAGAAACCAGTCTGAGATGATTCCAGCTTTATGACATGGCGCATTATCCTGCTGAAAGTAGCCATCAGATGTTGGGTACATTGTGGTCATAAAGGGATGGACATGGTCAGCAACAATACTCAGGTAGGCTGTGGCGTTGCAACGATGCTCAATTGGTACCAAGGGGCCCAAAGAGTGCCAAGAAAATATTCCCCACACCATGACACCACCACCACCAGCTTGAACCGTTGATACAAGGCAGGATGGATCCATGCTTTCATGTTGTTGACGCCAAATTCTGACCCTACCATCCGAATGTCGCAGCAGAAATCGAGACTCATCAGACCAGGCAATGTTTTTCCAATCTTCTACTGTCCAATTTCGATGAGCTTGTGCAAATTGTAGCCTCAGTTTCCTGTTCTTAGCTGAAAGGAGTGGCACCCGGTGTGGTCTTCTGCTGCTGTAGCCCATCTGCCTCAAAGTTCGACGTACTGTGCGTTCAGAGATGCTCTTCTGCCTACCTTGGTTGTAACGGGTGGCAATTTGAGTCACTGTTGCCTTTCTATCAGCTCGAACCAGTCTGCCCATTCTCCTCTGACCTCTGGCATCAACAAGGCATTTCCGCCCACAGAACTGCCGCTCACTGGATGTTTTTTCTTTTTCGGACCATTCTCTGTAAACCCTAGAGATGGTTGTGCGTGAAAATCCCAGTAGTTCAGCAGTTTCTGAAATACTCAGACCAGCCCTTCTGGCACCAACAACCATGCCACGTTCAAAGGCACTCAAATCACCTTTCTTCCCCATACTGATGCTCGGTTTGAACTGCAGGAGATTGTCTTGACCATGTCTACATGCCTAAATGCACTGAGTTGCCGCCATGTGATTGGCTGATTAGAAATTAAGTGTTAACGAGCAGTTGGACAGGTGTACCTAATAAAGTGGCCGGTGAGTGTATATATATAATTTTTTTTTTTTTTTTTGCCTAAAACTTGCTTAACTTAGTTATATATTGCTGCCCATCAGATTTACAGTGCTATATATTTTTAAAGGGGTTTCCCTTATACTAATGTAAGAAAAAAAATCAAAGATCAGATTAGACATCATATAGAACATGATATTCTCTTTCTAACAAAGCTAGAACCAGTCCTGTACCTCACATGGATTCAGAGTTCTCCCCATTCATTGGTCTTCTAGAATTACACCAAGGGGAGCATCCTTAAAGGGAACCTGTCACCTCCTGTAACAAAAAAAAACTGTTAGCAGTACCTTAATTTAGGGGCCAGGGTGATGCTAAAGAAGATCTTCATAAGGAGAAGAGATTCCTCTAACTGCCAGAAATTGTTTTTTTAATCCTCCTGAGCGCGCTGTCTTGACTCCGCTTGAAGTCAAGGGGGCAGCGGCCTCCTTGCTTCAAGTCAAGCAAACCACTCCCCTGGTCAACTTGACTGACAGGTTGCCGTTGGGCCGGGGATCGCGCAAGTCTCGCGCATGTGCGGTGCACGATTTCTCCCTGCGCAATCCCGGCCCCGGCTCTTCACTTTGCCGGCGCCTTTCTCTCTACAGCGCATGCCGGGCGTTAGGACTCTTTCAATGACCCCTTGCGTGCGGGGACGGCGGGCGCGCTCTGGCAAGCGCGCTCGCTTGCTTCTGCGGTGCATGCGCTGTAGAGAGAAAAGCGCCGGCAAAGTGAAGAGCCGGGGCCGGGATCGCACAGGAAGAAATTGCGCATGCGCGAGACTTGCGCAATCCCCGGCTCAACGGCAACCTGTCAGTCAAGTTGACCAGGGGAGTGGTTTGCTTGACTTGAAGCAAGGAGGCCGCTGCCCCCTTGACTTCAAGCGGAGTCAAGACAGCGCGCTCAGGAGGATTAAAAGACCAATTTCTGGCAGTTAGAGGAATCTCTTCTCCTTATGAAGATCTTCTTTAGCATCACCCTGGCCTCTAAATTAAGGTACTGCTAACAGGTTTTTTTTGCTACAGGAGGTGACAGGTTCCCTTTAAAGGGTTTTTCTGAGTTATATATATTGATGACCTATCCTCAGGATAGGTCATCAATATCAGATCGGCGGGGGTCTGACACCCGGCGCCCCCGCCGATCAGCAGTTTGAAGAGGAGGCGCGTGCCGTACCAGCGCTGCCTCCTCTTCACTGTTTACATGTTGGCCGTAACAGGGGTAGTGGTGAGTAGGTGTAATTACACCTCACCGCCCCATAGACTTGTATGGAAGCAATTCTTCCCATAGAAATGATGGTACGGCGCGCGCCTCCTCTTCAAACAACTGATCGGCGGGGGTGCCGGGTGTCGGACCCCGCCGATCTGATATTGATGACCTATGCTGAAGATATAACTCGGAAAACCCCTTTAATGCTGCAGCTCAGGGGGCGTGAACCTTTTGCTGCAGTTCTCTCAGTAACACAGCTCAGTTGGCAGTTGAAGGATGAAACTCGGCATCTGTGGCCATTTCAGTGAGTCAGACAGAGATTAGGTTAGGTTCCATAACATGAGATATTATCTATCATTACAGTCTTTTTTTTTTTCTAGTATAGTCATTAACTATTCTCTGCACTCTCTGAAACTGAGGGGGAGCTTTATTAAGTCTGGCATTTCATATGCTGGGCTTCATTTAAAGTAATCAGCACAATACACCAAATTTATCAAGAGGCACAGCTGTAGGTTGTTCGTGCACCAGAAAAGCAAATTATGCATGATGTGTATGTGGCTGTATGATTACTGCAGCCAAGATGCATAACTTTACGTTTGTCAACATTAAAATTCATCTGCCACGTTTTTACCCGTGCTGCCAGCTTATCTAGGTTTTTCTTATAATATTTGACAATCAAGCTGGTTTTTAAGTGCCCGATGCAGTTTTGTGTCATCTGCACAAATTGACACTTTACTCTCAATCCCATCCATAAAATCAATGAGGAAGAGAACTGGTTCTAACACTGATCCTTGTGGTACTCCACTTATGACTTTAGACCATTTTAGTATTCACCAAATGTAAGGTTATGCACATGGGAAGGAATAATGCAAGTCACCATGTACCTACTAAATGATAATACACTGGGTAACCCTGACATGGAAAAGGACCTATGAATTTTAGTGGACAGCAAACTCAGCTGTAGAACCCAGTGTCGGGCAGCTGCTGCCAAGGCCAATAAGATAATGCATAAAGGGAGGCATAGATGCCCGTGATGAGAACATAGTCCTGCCACTTTACAAATCACTAGTCAGACCACACATGGAGTACTGTGTACAGTTCTGGGCTCCTGTGAACAAGGCAGGCATAGCAGAGCTGGAGAGGGTTCAGAGGAGGGCAACTAAAGTAATAACTGGAATGGGTGGACTACAGTACCCTGAAAGATTATCAAAATTAGGCTTATTCACTTTAGAAAAAAGACGACTGAGGGGAGATCTAATAACTATGTATAAATATATCAGAGGTCAGTACAGAGATCTCTCCCATGATCTATTTATCCCCAGGACTGTGACTGTGACGAGGGGACATACTCTGCGTCTGGAGGAAAGAAGGTTTGTACACAAACATAGAAGAGGATTCTTTACGGTAAGAGCAGTGAGACTATGGAACTCTCTGCCTGAGGAGGTGGTGATGGTAAGTTCACTAAAAGAGTTCAAGAGGGGCCTGGATGTATTTCTGGAGTGTAATAATATTACAGGTTATAGTTACTCGAGAGTGGTCGTTGATCCAGGGAGTTATTCTGATTGAAGTCGGGAAGGAAAATTGGCTTCTACCTCACAGGATTATTTTTTGCCTTCTGGATCAACTTGCAGGATATTTCCTACTCCGAAACGAATCAGGATTTTTTCAGATTCGCTTCGTACGAATATTAAATGTTATTAAAATTTTGTACACTAACGCTACGTACACATTCTTCTTGCCCTCCGGGCCCCCAGAAGCGGGAGAATGACGATACACCCCCTCGAAAGCGGGAAAGTGAAGATACGCCCCCCCTCAGAAGTGGGAAAAACAGCCCGGCCCACCGGGAACTTTCTATTTGCAAGTATAGGAAGTGAAGACTCCTCCCTTATTACTCCGCCCTCCTCTCCAGTTCAAGCCAGTGGTGAACAGACAGCATGGCGCACCAACTACGTCCAAAGTGGGGAGAGATGTGTGGGGTAGCAACCCCGAACCACTGGAGAGGCCTGAAGAGATCAGAGTGGTACAAGTCACCCAGAGAATCGCACGGGCACCGGAGGTGTCCACCGTGCCGGCTGGTGCGGCGGAAGCAGCTGGAGTGTCCACTCCGCCGCCCAGGAGGAGAACACCTTCCATGTGGCAGAATCCCATCATGTCTGCATCTGTGACAGCCCAGACCCTATGGGACTATAAGAAAGCGGTGGAGGACTGGGTCATCCAAGTGCTTGACCATCCGAGGCCGGGAGACCCTATGCTGGAACAGCGCAAAGGAACCGTCATCTGGTTTTTGGTGGAGAGAGGCAGTGGCTTCCTTGCAGACGACGAAGACAGGGAGGAGTACTTTGTGTGCCGCAGGTCTGTCAAACGGCCTTACAAGCCCCCTGGTACCTGCATCGCCAGCCGAGACCTGGCCGGAGGATCCAGCAGCCACAGGACGCGTGCGCTGCCTACAAGAGACAGCAGAAACCACAGCTGGAGCATCTGATTCCTGGCTTGCCAGTGCCACCACCACAGTCCTTTCACCTGGGTCAGCTGACTACCTCATCCTTCACTTTCCAGCCCACTGTGATCCAGTACCAGCTACCATGGAAAATGGCAGCAGCAGCAGCCCGGGGGAGCTGGCGGTTCTTCCTTGAGTGCAGCCTTGCCTGAACCGCTGCAGCCAGAAATCCTTACCCCTGTTGTCCTGGCAGGAGGATCCGGAAAGGTGAAGGCTCAAGTGGCAGCAGCGCTCACCAGTGTGACCACCTGTAACTAAATAGAATACTGGGCGGAACGGATGCTGGAGAAGGGCGGTGTAGCGAGGTTCCGGGCACTTGCGGGGGGTGATTGACAGATGGATTAAAAGTGTTTTTCTGGCATATACGGTGTGGGACAACTTAGCCAGCGGTACTGTGGTAACATGTGTAAGGGGGTCTAAAGCCTGATCTGAACGGTCTATGACACTCAGATCAGGTGAAAGACTCCCTTTAAAGGACACCTCTAGGGGATAAAGGGCATCTGTCAGTAGATTTGTACTTACGAAACTGTCTGACCTGTTGCAAGTGCACTTGGCAGCTGTAGGCATCTGTGTTGGTCCTATGTTCATATATGTCTGCGTTGCTGAGAAAAATGTTGTTTTAATATATGCAAATGAGACTCTAGGCTCAGCTCTATGCAACTGCTGCGCCCTTTGCACTTTGACAGGGTGAAAACATTATTACGCTTGGCCCTGATTTCTCCTAAAGTCAATCAAAGTGGAGAGAGCATGGAACTGCTGCTGGAGACTGGGGTACTGCAAATGGAGTGGCCTGCACTTTCTCCAGACCTGAATCCCATTGACAACCTATGGCGTCAGCTGAGTACCACTGGGGACATTGTTCCCAATAATACGGTCATCAGTGTGGGATGTGGCCAAAGGAAGTGTAGCAGGCTCCCGGCTTCCTCACTGCGCCTGCGCTGCCTTCTCTTCCTAGTGGATTGTGCCGTAGTCGGCGCAGGCGCAGTGAAGAAGCCGGGAGCCTGCTACACTGCCTGCGCCGAATGAAGGCCACACGGCGCGGGATTTGCATTGGACAGGGCCTCAGCAGATGGAGCGCGCTGCCTGGCCCTGTCAAAGAAGTAGGCGTTTTACAAGGTGATGTAACGGAGCCTCTAGGTGCAGGGGTACCGCCCCCCCCCCCCCCCTGCACCTAGGAGGCTAATTAACATATTATAAAAGTATTAAAAACACAAAAACGGCCCTATAAGGAATAAAGTCACTTACATATTTAGCCTCAGGTGACATTTGCCCATTGGAAATGTCATCCTGTTTAACAGGATAAATATTGGTGACAGAAACCCTTTAAGCTCCTTGTTATAGAACAGCAAGTCGCGCAAATAGTACTGAAACATTGAACAGTTGGACATGTGCATTTAAAAGTTTAGAGAAGGTCACATTAAGTTCATCTGTAAAGGTTAGGGTGTATTTTAGGTTCATCCTGAAATTTCACCCACAAGCCATATATCCTTAACTTTTTGTGAGTAGTGTATATACTTTATATGTTGAAGGAGTGCCCTCCTAATATCTGTGTGCAGAATGTGTCCTGTGGGACTATAGCTTTATGTACCATTTTTGACACTGAACGCAGAGGGGCCCATACTTGGCTTTCCCATGGGCCTTTGCTGTCGGCATATGTCCTTTCCTTAAGGTCCTTTTACACGGGCCGATTATCGGCCGAAAAATCGTTCCTAGGAACGCTAGTGCCGATAATCGGCCCGTGTAAAAGTGGCCCTAATCAGCCGACGAACGAGCAAAACACTCGTTCGTCGGCTGATTGGATCTTTTGGTTTCTACAAAAGATCCAATCTGTCGGGCGCACATCGGCCTGTGTAAACAGGCGATGTGCGCCTGACAGTATGGAGCTTCCCGGCCGCACGAGTGATACAGCGATCACTCGTGCGGCCCGGCGCTCGATTCATCGGGCCGTGTAAAGGCTCCCTGCCCGAGCACCGATATCGCTGATCGGCGCTCGGGCAGGGAGACACATCGGCCCGTCTAAAAGGGCCTTAACTATGTCTAAGTTTTGAATTTTGAGCTTTTAGTACCTTTTTAAAGGCCCTTTTAGACGGGCCGATGTGTCTCCCTGCCCGAGCGCCGATCAGCGATATTGGCGCTCGGGCAGGGAGCCTTTACACGGCCCGATGAATCAAGCGCCGGGCCGCACGAGTGATCGCTGTATCACTCGTGCGGCCGGGAAGCTCCATACTGTCAGGCGCACATCGCCTGTTTACACAGGCCGATGTGCGCCCGACAGACTGGATCTTTTGTAGAAACCAAAAGATCCAATCAGCCGACGAACGAGCGTTTTGCTCGTTCGTCGGCTGATTAGGGCCACTTTTACACGGGCCGATTATCGGCACTAGTGTTCCTAGGAACGATTTTTCGGCCGATAATCGGCCCGTGTAAAAGGACCTTAACTTAGTATTTACAAAGGCCTATAAAACCTGTAAGCAGATAACATCATCCTGGTCAGCACATGATTATGATTTTACATGTTGTCCTTGACATTAGTGTGCTAAAGTCAGTATATTACACAATGGCTCAATATAAAATCAGGCAGTCTTTTTCTTTGATTTGACAGGCAGTACTTATTCAGATTTTTGACTTTCAGTAAGGCAGACATGCTTCTTTTTACCAATAGCAGGGATAGCCCAGATCCTGCACCTGTCCACACATGAGTTCACATACATCAGGGATCCTGGCAGGCGTATCTGCACATCACTGAACATGATGTTGACCTCCAGATAAAGCTTTCTATGACAAGAGTAATTTTTTTTCTTGCTTATCCACCTTGTCAGAGCTCACTGAAGCCCAAGGCATATTTACCTCTGCTGATTTCAGAATGAAGGCAATCACTAGAAAAGACGCGTGATCAAAATAGAATTTCAAATCATCCATCAAAAATATAAAAATAAACCAAAGGTTTTGCATAATGCCGAAAGGGGTATGAGATCGGCGGGGGTCTGGCACTCAGAAATGCTGTGGTCTCCTCACAGCTTACCAAGTACAGCGCCGACCATTTGTGCATGGTATTGCAGCTCCTTCCCATTCACTTAATTGGGACTGAGGTGCGTCTAGATCATGTGACCAATTAGCGTGATGTCACATGGCCTAGGAAGAGGCCAAAGCACTTATGTCGCCCATGACTCCTGGAGGATAGGCCATCAATATTTAATTTCTTGAAAACCCCTTTAATGATATCCATTACCTAGATATCCATTTACTGAACAAAGCCAAAGAAATCATTATTACAGATTATTCCTGAATACCTTTTCTTGATATCATTAGAGCTTCAGTTCACATTTTTTTGAACACGCACTGTAGACCATACCACAGTTTCCCCACTTTCTCCAATCACCAATCTGCAGCCAGGTATAAGCTGTATTATACAGACAGCATTTGATGTGTATGGAGCAAGGCCTGCTCATCAACCTGCTCTATACTTCCCTTGCACCAGTTTAGTGGTTTTTTAAACAGGAATTCAAGAACACCTACACAAGGCATCACATAGTGTTCCAGGTTTTCCTCTATTCCTTTAAATAATTTAATTACATATTATGGGGCACATTTATTAAGACTGGCATTTTAGACGCCAGTCTTAATAAAGCCATAAGCTGGCGGTGCATCTGCTAGAGTTATGAAGAGGCGCCAGTTCTAAATGTAAGACAGCTTCCTTGCTGTCTTATGTTTAGACCTTTTTCTACACCTGAAACAGGCGTAGAAAATGGTAAATGAGTCCCCCCTTCTTCGCCCATGCCACTCCCACTTTTTTAGACCAGGTGTGAGTGGAGAAAAGTCGCAGAGGAAGATATCTTGGAAGTGTACTGTACGTACTGCAACCTGTTCAAAGTACAAAGCAGAAGAGTTCACCCTTTTGGTTCCATTGTATTATCTAAAATATACACCCCACACCTGGATACTTATGTCAGAGTCAGCTAGTGAAGTGCAGTTTGAGGAAGATTGCTTTAAAGAGGCCCCATTCGGCCTATTACTACCTGTGCAGCCATGAGAACGGTAACATTGGTGAAAGTGAATGCCAATAGCAGACCGTAGCTCAGTATCGAGGGTTCGATGAGTATCAGTATTGAGGGATCAAAATCCAAATAATAGACAAACACAATCTAAGGCCTCATTCACACGACCGTATGAATGGGGCCGTATGTATTCCGCAAAAAAGATAGAACATGTCCTATACTTGTCCGTACGCACGGACAAGTATGGGAATTTTCAATGGGGCTGCACGGCGTGTGTTCCGAGCGCTGCGGAACACACGCCGGGTGGTCCCCGTATATTTGCGGGTCCGCAATAATGCGGACCCGCAAATATACGGTCGTCTGAATGAGGCCTAACGAAACTAATAAGACAAACAGTTCTTGTCTTTTATTCAGCACATTGAGAAGCTATCCACAATGCAGGGAGAAAATGTGAGTGCGTTAATGACTTCTCCAAGAGCTAACTGGCAAAAACTGTTTCAAATAAGGTGGTGAGATTGAAAGTGTGGGTTTTAGCAATGTTTTGCACATTAATTAAAGGCACACAAAGCCTAGTTGTTAATAAATTTGTTTTTCTCAAGAAAGACTGGTTGGTGTGAGCCATGCCTTGATGCAAACAAATTTCAGAAGACTGTTAGGGCCCATTCACACGGCCGTATAAAAGGGTCCGCACCCGTTCCGCAATTTTGCATTTAGTGTATACTGGTGACTTGTATTATTCCTTCCTATGTGCATAACCTTACATTTGTCAGTGTTACACCGCATCTGCCACTTCTCTGCCCAAGCCTCCAGTCTATCCAGATCCATCTGTAGCAGTGTACTGTCCTCTTCTGTGTTAATTACTTTACACAGTTTAGTGTCATCTGCAAAAATTTATATTTTACTGTGCAAGCCTTCTACAAGATCATTAATAAATATATTGAAGAGAATGGGGCCCAATACTGATCCCCTGTGGTACCCCACTAGTGACAGTGACCCAATCTGAGTATGTACCATTAATAACCACCCTCTGTTTTCTATCACTGAGCCAGTTACTTACCCACATACAGACATTTTCCCCCAGTCCAAGCATTCTCTATACACAACTCTTTAATGCAGTTATCTGATTATCATTACAAGTAGCATTACAATGACAGATAACATAGATGATATATTCAACACTTGATCCAGCATTCACAATAGGTGACTGTCGAAGCTTATCTACTCCCTCCTGACCTCTGTACAGGTCACCGAGAACGCCTACAAAACTCTCCCATAGAAATCATTGAGGTCCCCTCCTGTCCGTTGTGTCTATGGTCCATGGGGCAAGTTGGATACCTCCATAACCATGTTCGAGGGAATCTGTAATCAGAAAATAAAAACAGATTAGACAAAAAACCATTAACTGGTTTTAACTGGCAGAAAAAAATTTCAGTCACACATTCCCTTTAAAATCACTCCAGGAGCACAGCAATCCAGAAAGAGGTGAGTTAGACCCAAGGTCAAGCAACAGTCCTACTGAAAACTGTAAAAAATGCAAAAGTTGCAATGTTTTTGCTCAGGTGACCCAAAAAAGTCACAAAAGCCCTATTGTTAAGATAAATTCACCCCTGTGTTTATAAGGTACTATGTATCCTATGGGTGCTTAACTATGAATCCGTACAAAACTGAGCTGTAAAGGTACTTTCACATATTGGCCAATTTCACACAAGAGCATTCAGTGCGAGAAATACGCTCCAAGTGTCAGAGGTATTTTTCCTCCTGAACGCTGCTCCTATGGCATGGACTCGCAGTAATATAATGACTTATAATGCTGTGTGTTCCTGCTGACCTCAACTGTAAAGGCCCCATTCACACCATTCACATGTATTCCGTGATCCGTATAAAAAAGGAACGGAAGACATACGGAAAGTCTTCTGTAGTGTTCCGCAATTTTGCGGACCCATTGACTTTAATGGGGCTACGGATTTTGCGGCCAAGTATAGGACATGTTTTATTTTTTTTGCGGGGGAACTTCCGTGAGATACGGGATGCGGAATGCATACGGTGTGCATCCCGCATTTTTTTCTCCTATGGAAAAATGAATGGGTCCGTATGGTTCCGCATCTTGTCCACAAAAATGCGGATAAGATGCGGAAATGTACATACGGTCGTGTGAATAGGGCCTTATGATTTGTATGATAGCAATATGTGAGTATCGGGCAGGAGCACACAGCATTATCAATCATTATAAGGGCTCCTGCACACGGCTGTAGTTTCTGCCCACATCCAATACACATTTCTTGTGGATTGGGTGTGTACCCGTTCATTTCTATGGGACAAAGGATGAGGACACCGTGTTCTGTCCGCATCCGTATGTCCGCCGCAAAAAAAAAAAACAGAACTTGTCCTAGGAGCAGCTTTCAGGACAGGAAAGACCTGTGACACACAGAACGTATTCTCGCAGTGAATACGCTTGTGTGAAATTGCCCATACTGTAGGTTTTTAGTGGTGTTTCTCTGCACTTTTGCTATTTTTTGCACTGGCAATTTTTGGCACTTTTTTAGTAGAAAAAATGCCAGCTCAAGGTGTGAGCTGAAGTTCTATGGGAAATATAAAATGAAGGACACGCAAGCGTTTTTGCTTAAGGCTTTTCTTTTCTCATTAGTTGGCCTTTTTTTTTTTTTTTACCTTTTTTGATTCCTTTAAAATGCTCAGCATGTTGTAGCTCTTGTTATTTTTTTCAGGCATTTTGCCATCTCCTTTCTCTCTGGGGAAAAATGGCATGAAGAAAACACTAGTGGTAAGACACACTGGGGGAGATTTATCAGACTGATGTAAAGCAGAAATGACTCAGTTGCCCATAGCAACCAATCAGATTCCACCTTTCATTTTCCAAACGAGCTGTCAAAAATGAAAGGTGAAATCTAACTGGTTACTATGGGCAACTACACCAGTTCTACTTCTACACCCGTTTGATAAATATCCCCCGCTGTGTTCAAGAATTCCAGAGAAAAAAACATCAAAAAAACACAGCTGGTCAATGCTTTTTCTGGCAATTTTTCTTTACAGGTAAAATGCCACAGGCAAATTCCAGTGTGTAAGGGCCCAAAAACATCTAAGCGCTGGATCTAGGCCTCATTTACATGACAGTATGGGCTCCTGGACATGACCATATCCGTTTTGTGGTCTACAAATCACAGATCTGCAAAATACGGATGTGGTTTGTGTGCATCCCACAATTTTCATGGAAACCACTGTAAAAAAAAGCCTATTGTTGCCCACAAAACGGACAAGAATAAGGCAGGTTCTATCATTTGCGGCCCAGCTGTTTGTTTGTTTTTTTTTTGCAGACCCATAGAAATGAATAAGTCTGTGTGCAATTTGCAAAAAACAGATGCAGTTGTGTGCATGAGTCCTGTATGAAATCAGTACTAGATGCATGCTAGATATATGCATCTCTGTAGAAAGACCAGCACTGCAGCCATGACTCCTCCACGTGACGTCATCTCTGCAGTACCACAGACCAGTTGTGGGGTCTCGGAAAACCCCTTTAAGGGTGGTTTCACACTATAAAGCTAATCCAGCCCATGGTTCTGGATCGTTGTAGATTTTAAAAAATCCATGAGTCTACTGTATAATGATCTCCAGTTTTACTACTGAAGAAGGGGACAGGTTCCCTCGTGTCAATGGTAACTGCATATAATCCTTTAGGGCTCATGCACACGACAGTGAAAAATGGCTGTGTGACGGCCGTCTAAGTAGCGGCCGTCACACGGCCATTTTTTGTGCCAATGTCAGCCTATGGGGCTATTCACATGGCCGTTTTTTTAACAGCCAGTGAATAGCGTCCGTCCAGAAATAGGACATGTCCTATTTCTGGCCCGACTGCCCCATTGAAATGAACGGAGCCGTTTTTAACGGCCGATTGACAGGAGTGCTCCCGTCTACCGGCCGTTAAAAACGGGTACCATATGGCCACTCACCCTACCCACTTGCTCGCGCAATGCAGTCTCCAGTCTTCATTGAGCAGGCCCTGCCGATGGACCTGCGTTATGCGCGGTGACGTCATCACGTTGGCGCGTTCAGTGACGTCATCGCTCACATCGCAGATCCTTCGGCAGGTCCTGTGCGTGAGAGAAGAGAGAATAGACTGCTGCAGCGCGAGCAAGTGGATAAGGTGAGGTTTTTTGTTGTTTTTTTTAAATTATCAAAAAGCTGTGGGGGCATTTATTTAAATCATGGGGGAAATTATTTAAGATGGTGGCCTACATGGGGGACATTATTAAAGTTGGGAACATAAAAAAAAATTCCTACACTATGGGGGACATTATTTTAGCTGGGGCACTATGGAGGACATTATGGGCATCATGGGGGTCATGATTATAGTTGGGGGCAAGAAATAACTGCCAATCCAATTCATCAATTTTTCATGTCCGTTTTTAACGGACATGAAAAACTGATGCAAAACGGACATTAAAAATTGACACACGGCCAGAAAATGGATGCACACCCTGATGCAAAATGGCCATGAAAAACTGACAGTGTGTCCATTTTTAACGGACGTTTTTTTTCACTGTCGTGTGCATGTAGCCTTACACTGAGCTCCCAATAGTGGTGGCGGCAGGCGCCCAGCTTTGCAGTAGATGGGAAGCAGGAGGCTTAGCAATGGACTGTCTTTATGCCAGCTGTCCGGTGTGAATACACTGAGATATGGTGGTCAGAGTGAGCGCCATATTTATGAAGCACTTTCATGCGATGTGGGTGAGGCCAAGGATGACTTTTTTAATACAATTTTTTCAATTTATCCAAACACTGGTATGTTGCACTTTGCATTCTGCATTGCCTTGGAAGGGCCGTGTACTGGTAAACTGGTTGGGGCAGGGGGCCCATACTATACTTTGTTATGGGGCCCTATGAGATCTGTGTGCAGTGCTGGTTGTATGTTACCCGGCAGTCCACAAGTAGTTAAACTGCACTGCAGCCTAATCTATGCTGAAATATAGAATGTCCTACAAACAATGGGGGTCATTTACAAAGATCAGCTTTTTATGCAAATGGCATTTATCATGTAGAAAAAGTTCATTTTTTCATCACATTATACACTGCTTGTTTCCATGGTTACGACCACCCTGCAATCCATCAAGATGGTCGTGCTTGCAGACTATAGGAAAAAGCACTAGCCTATTTGGTGTCCAGGCACTGTAGGCTAGTGCTTTTTCTTATAGTCTGCAAGTATGACCACCACTGACTGAAGGGTGGTCATAACCATGGAAACGAGCAGTGTATAATGTGATGAAAAAATGATTGAAGCCAGCAAAGGAGGCAATATGGATAATAACAATACATTAGTAAGTGCCTTGTATTAACTTTCTCTGCATAATAAATGCTATTTGCTTAAGTGACATAACCCCTTTAAGCATAAATAATGGTAAATCTGTCTGGACCCCGGCCCCAGCACAACCTCAACACTCTGAAGTGTGGAACGCAGCAAAAAGAAAAAAAATGCCCATGTGACAAAAATTGTCACAAAGGCTTTTAAAAGTCACAAAAAACAGCACTTCTGACTTTTTTTACACCAAAAATAGACATAGCTCTGTTTGTAAATGACCCCCAATGTTTTTGGGGGATGTTTTTCTTCAATTTTTTTTTTCTTTTTTTTTAACATCCTTGAAAAAATCAGTCCGTGTTTCATCTGTGAAGATGTCCGTGAGGGATCCAGACCAGAATTGTGCATGTCCCCCTAATTTTTTCACTGACCTATGATAAAAAAAAATACTGATGTGTGAACAGACACTTTAAAATTAATGGGTACACATGCTGTCCATGGAAAATGCTGACAGGACACATCAGTGAAAAACGGAAATGTGAACAAGGCCTCAGAGGTGCTTTTTTCCAACGTGCAGCATGCTGTTCATATGGTGTTTCCCCATAAGCTTCACTATTATTAACCCCTTAGTGACCATCCATACGTGTTTTTACGGCGGTCACTAAGGGGCCTTGGGCTGGAGCGCCGCCTTTTTACGGCGGCACTTCAGCCCAAGATAGCGCTGTAAAAAAGCGCAGCAGCTCACAGCCCGCAGCTACCGGAGGTAGCTGAGGGCTGTGGGCGGTGATCAGAGACCGTGACAAGCGGTCTCTGATCACGTGATCGCCGTGATACAGTGTATCACGGCGATCAATGAAAATGTCAGCAGCGGAGCTGCAGGCATTAAACATTCTCCCTCCTCTCATGTAAGAGAGGAGGGAGAAAGCCTCCGGTGCAGGGATCGGGTCCCCCAGCTTCCCCATAAGTGAAAGCTGGGTCCCGATCCTGCCTCCTCCCCCCCTGCCCTCTACAAAGATGGCGGCGGCGGCCCGGCGCATGCGCACACTATAAGCCGGCCGCCGCCGTTTCAGCGCATCTCTCTCCTCAGGAGAGGAGAGAGTAAATTACAGTATGCCCCCCCCCGATCGGGGCAATATGGCCCCAAAAAGTTTTAATAATAATATTTAATAATATAGTAAAAAAAAAAAAAAAACACAAAATGGCGCAGACATGCGCAGTGTTACTGTGCTGAAGATCTGCCTTCAGCACAGTAACCATCAGGGACCATTATTATTGGTCCCTGATCATGTGGTCTCCATGATAAACCTATCATGGAGATCACTTCCATTATATTTACTAAACACAGCCAGGACATGGGCTGTGTTTCTCTCTCCCCTCACTGCAGTTGTTCTGTGAGGAGAGAGAGAGAGATCAGACTTCTGTCCTGGCTGTGCGATTTACAGTTAAAAAAAGAAAAATCATTAATAAGCTGTCCGTCCTTTACTGGCGGTCAGTGCGCGTATGTCATTAGGCGGTCAGAGGCCATCTGTCACTGTCCGTCTGTCATTAGCGGTCAGAGGCTGTCACTGTCTGTCTGTCATTAGCGGTCAGAGGCTATCTGTCACTGTCCGTCTGTCATTAGCGGTCAGAGGCTGTCACTGTCCGTCTGTCAATTGCGGTCAGAGGCCATCTGTCACTGTCCGTCTCTCAATAGCCGTCAGAGGCTGTCACTGTCCGTCTGTCAATAGCGGTCAGAGGCCATCTGTCACTGTCTGTCTCTCAATAGCGGTCAGAGGCTGTCACTGTCCGTCTGTCAATTGCGGTCAGAGGCCATCTGTCACTGTCCGTCTCTCAATAGCGGTCAGAGGCTGTCACTGTCCGTCTGTCAATTGCGGTCAGAGGCCATCTGTCACTGTCCGTCTCTCAATAGCGGTCAGAGGCTGTCACTGTCCGTCTGTCAATTGCGGTCAGAGGCCATCTGTCACTGTCCGTCTCTCAATAGCCGTCAGAGGCTGTCACTGTCCGTCTGTCAATAGCGGTCAGAGGCCATCTGTCACTGTCCGTTTTATTTAAATTTTTAGGGTGGGAAAAATATAATTATTTTTTCTTTCTGAGCTTTTTTTTTTTAAAAAAAAAATGGCTCAAAGATTATTCAGTGCGGAGCAGGCATATCAACTTCTATGCTCTGACAACTCCGCTTCAGAGGCGGAAATGTGTTCGGATAGCGGGGAGTCTAGTTCCGCTTCCATCCCCAGACCCCATAGCCCTATGGTGGTAGAAGCCACCACCTCAGCACATTCACCACCCAGCGGTCCCGTCCCTTCTACTACCTGGGTTCCTGCTTCATCATTTTCCCCCCAAATACCCCAATTTATATCCACTCCCCAAATTAATACGGACGTCACAAATTTTACCCCTTATGATTTTTTTCATTTATTTGTGGACGATAAAGTCCTAGAATTAATTGTGCAGCAGACTAATCTGTACGCCACCCAGTTTGCTGTACAAAAGCCCACGTCTATTTATATAAAACGGTGGACCCCCACAAGTGTCCCTGAAATTAAAAAAATTTTGGGGCTTACCCTGGGCATGGGCATTGTGAAAAAGCCATCTGTCCGATCGTATTGGGCTGCAAGTACTGTCCACTCAACCCCTGTGTTTGCAGCAGTCATGTCCCGAAACCGCTATGAAGTCCTTATGCGGTTTCTGCATTTTTCGGACAATTCCCAAGTCCCCCCCAGAACTGACCCAGCCTTCGACCGCCTAAATAAATTAAGACCCCTTATTTCCCTCCTTAAGGATTTATTCTTAAAATTATATACCCCTGATAAAAATCTATCTGTTGATGAATCCCTTTTTAGTTTTAAAGGCCGCCTTTCCTTCCGTCTGTTCATTCCCTCCAAGCGTGCCAGATATGGGGTAAAATTATATAAGGTGTGCGAGAGCACAACCGGCTACACCTGCGGTCTGTCTGTATATGAGGGCAGAGACTCCCAACTTAAACCCTCAGGCTGCCCCGAAAATATTGGGACATCGGGAAAAATTGTGTGGGATCTATTGGCGCCATTCCTGCACAAACAGTAACACGTGTACACTGATAATTTTTATTCCAGCATACCCCTTTTTAAATCCCTCCATGCTGCAAACACAGGGGCTTGTGGGACAGTCCGTAAAAGTAGAGTGGGATACCCACAACCGCTGGTGTCCAAGCGTTTGGAGAGAGGAACATCCTTCGCCCTTGCAAGTGACCAGCTGCTTGCAGTGAAGTGGAAGGACAGGAAGGATGTCCATATGCTCACTACCGTGCACGCAGACACCACAGTGGCAGTTAGGGAGAGGGGGGCTACCGCTGACAAACACAAACCGGTCTGTGTGGTAGATTATAATAAATTTATGGGAGGTGTAGACCTCTCGGACCAGGTGCTTCACCCCTACCTGGTGAAGCGAAAAAACAGGGCCTGGTATAAAAAGGTAGCAATCTACCTCATTCAGATTACTACCTATAATAGTTTTGTTTTATTTAAAAAGGCCCAAGGAACCCTTAACTTTCTTGAGTTCCAGGAGAAGGTGGTTGAGAGTCTCCTGTTTGAGTCCCCTGCACCTGGGCAAGCCTTTGAATCTGAGGATGTCCAAAGGCTTTCAGAATGCCACTTCCCTCACCCCGTCCCTGCCACTTCCAGCAAGACATATCCTCAGAAACGATGCCGGGTGTGTAGCAAACATGGAAGGAGGAGGGACACCCGAATTTACTGCCCCAGTTGCCCATCACAACCAGGCCTCTGCAATTACCCCTGTTTTGAGACATACCACACGGTCGCAAATTATTAATTTTACCAAAAAGGGTGGGTGGGGGGCCTTTTCAGGAAGTCGATTTATTCTAATTTTCTGTTTAGTTTGTGGGCTTTCCGGGGAGGGAGGGATCCTTCTGGGATGGGTTGTGGAGCTAATTTATTTTCAGACATTGGAACAAATTTTACCTTTTCTGATTTGTTTTCTTAATTTCCCTTATTTCATTTTTTAGGACTATGTCCTGCCACACAAAGCTGTTAATTCCATTCACATTACTATATCATGATATTGGTATGATATTTTTTATTTGGAGGATGTCTAATGATTGAGTTGTTCCTCACAAGTACACTTACAGCTTTAGGCCTCTTTCACACGAACGTTGTTTTTGCGGGCTCCGATCCACATTTTTCACATGAAAAATGCGGACCCATTCATTTCTATGGGCCTGCAAAAAATGCGGACAGCACACCTGTGTGCTGTCCACATCCGTTGCTCCGTTCCGTAGCCTGCAACAAAAAATAGAGCATGTCCTATTCTTGTCCATATTATGGACAAGAATAGTACTGTTCTATTAGGGGCCAGCTGTTCCGTTCCACAAAATACGGAATGCACATGGATGCCATCCGTTGTTTTTGCGGATCCGCAATTTGCGGACCGCAAAACACAACGTTCGTGTGAAAGAGGCCTTATTAAGATTTTTTTTTTTTTTTTGTGGACATCCCCACAACATGTCTAGAAATCCTGATATCATTTTGGGGATTAGCGATCCAAAAAGATGGTCTACAGATGGTTCTGGACACTGTCCTTTTATATATTCTGTAGGTGACTGGTTGATTGTGTGCATAGCGGTTTCTACCTTGCCGGGCAGGGGCCTGTTTTGGTGCACCGCGTCACTTAGCACGTTCGTCTCTCATATAGGGATTGATGGGGCTAAAGAGACGCTGTACGACCAGTCACTGTCCTTGAATGGCAGCTTGTCATTACATGAGGCCTGAAACATTTTCAATTTATTATTTGAAAGCCACTTGGTGCTCCTTTATGTTTGGGCCCTGCCGTTTGTCAAGACATAAAATTATGGCCACAACAGGGATATTTCTGAAGACAGGAGAAATGGGGTGATACATTTTGGGGTGTACTTCTTCATTTTCATGTGCTCCGTAGAAAAAAATGGTCTTTGAATTGAGACTTTTGTGTAAAAAATGAAAAATATTTTTTTTTTCCACCTGCTTAGCATTAATTTCTACAAAAAACTAGGGGGTCTAAGAGCTCACTACACCCCTAGATGAATACCTTAGGGGGTCTAGTTTTCAAAATGGGGTCATTTATGGGGGTTTTCTATTGTTTTGGTAACTCAACGCCATTATATTTGTGCAATGGGGACTGAACCATTTTCATTTTATTATCTGAAAGGCCCCAGGTGCTCCTTCATGTTTGGGCCCTGCCGTTTGCCAAGACATAAGATTAGGGCCACAATGGGGATATTTCTGAAGACAGGAGAAATGGGGTGATACATTTTGGGGTGTACTTCTTCATTTTCATGTGCTCTGTCGAAAAAAATGGTCTTTAAATTGAGACTTTTGTGTAAAAAATGAAAAATATTTTTTTTTTCCACCTGCTTAGCATTAATTTCTACAAAAAACTAGGGGGTCTAAGAGCTCACTACACCCCTAGATGAATACCTTAGGGGGTCTAGTTTTCAAAATGGGGTCATTTATGGGGGTTTTCTATTGTTTTGGTAACTCAACACCATTGTAAGTGTGCAGTGGGGCCCAAAACATTTTCAAGCAAATTTTGTGTTCTGAAAGCCACTGGGTGCTCCTTTATGTTTGAGCCCTGCCGTTTGCCAAGACATAAGATTAGGGCCACAATGGGGATATTTCTGAAGACAGGAGAAATGGGATGATACATTTTGGGGTGTACTTCTTCATTTTCATGTGCTCTGTAGAAAAAAATGGTCTTTAAATTGAGACTTTTGTGTAAAAAATGAAAAATATTTTTTTTTTCCACCTGCTTAGCATTAATTTCTACAAAAAACTAGGGGGTCTAAGAGCTCACTACACCCCTAGATGAATACCTTAGGGGGTCTAGTTTTCAAAATGGGGTCACTTTTGGGGGGGTCTATTATTCTGACACTTTAAGCCTCTGCAAACGTGGCTTGTGGCAGGAAAAAATATGTACTTCAAAAATGTTAAAATTAATGTTAAAATTGTAAGACTCCTAAATAAATAAAAAAAAGTTAAAGTTTTTTGTAAGTGCAGCCAAAATAAAGTAAAGATGTGGAAATATATTTCTGATAAAAATATTGAACAGTATTTATGTATGTATGTGAAATATTGCACTTCAAAATAGGAAAATATGCAAATGTTTACAAATTTTCTGAGATTTTTAAGTTTTTTAATAAAGATACTCATATTGTATCAGTAAAATTTTACCACCTAACTAAAGTACAATATGTGACGAGAAAACAATGTCAGAATTACTTTGATGTGCAAAACCGTTACGAAGTTATTATCTGCTAAAGTGACACATGCCAGATTTCCAAAATCTGGCTTGGTCATTAAGGCCCAAACAGGCTTGGTCACTAAGGGGTTAAAAAAAGGCATGATAAAAGCAAGTGAAAAAATATGCCTTGTTTTTTTTACAAGCCAAATAAACACATAAAAAAAGAATAAACTCCTCTGAAAATCTTTCCTACGTGAAATTATGTCTTCACTAATAAGGCCCCTTTCACACAAGTGAGTTTCCCACACGGTTGCAATGCGTAAAGTGAATGCATAGCACCCGCACTGAATCCTGACCCATTCGTTTCAACGGGTCTGTGTACATGAGCTTTTTTTTTTCACGTATCAGTTCTGCATTGCATGAGAATCGCAGCATGTTCGATATTCCGTGTTTTTCACGCAGCCCTAGCCCCATAGAAGTAAATGGTTGCTAAGAGATGTTGTTTATAAATCTTCCGGGTTTTTTTTATCACATGCGTGAAAAATGCATCAAAACTGATTGCACCCGCACGGAAAAAGACTGAAACACTGAAGGCAATTGCAGACAAAACTGAGTGAACTTGCCTGCAAAATGGTGCTAGGTTTGTATGTAAGATGCCTATTGCTGCATGCATGCCACATAACAGGTGAGGGAGCTGGGTGCAGGCTTCTCGTTACCACCATGACTGTAGCCTTCCCCTGTGATGTCACACGTCTGCTACTTTCCTCCTCCTGGGAGAAGTAGGACACGAGAGTCTCTGTGGTGACCAGCTCGTGGGTTGTAACTTGCATTTCCGAAGTGGCTCACTAGGGGGCGGTGCAGCGTGAGGCCGCGGTAGACTGCAGGGCTGCGCTTCCCGTCACTCAGCGCCACCTCCTTATGTGAAGGGCAGGTTGCGGCCCACCGCGCCTCGCGAGCGCAAATAACGCGTCCTCTGTAGTGCAGATTAAACGCGTTCAATGCGCACTGAGGAGAGCCTGTTATGTCTGCCATGCGTGAAGCACGTAAGGTGAGCGCACTCACAGGCTGGAGAGGGAGGGATTTCACTGACGGGGGAGGACGACCAAAACATACGCTGTCTGCCCCACAAACGTAAGGGAGATCGCATCTGTCCCCTCCCAGCAGCAGGGACCTGATACTGTGTGACTGGAAGAGCATCTAGGTGCAGCCTCTGCAAGGTCCGGCTCCCACTCCCTGCCATTAGTTTACAGGGAACTTGTGTGGAAACCTATTTTATGGATTCACACATTCACCGTGTATAGCAGTGATCTCCAACCTGTGGCAAAACTACAACTCCCATCATGCCCTGAGAATCTGTGATGGGATTTGTAGTTTTGCCACAGGTAGGAGATCACTGGTATAGACCGTCACCTCTAAGAGACTGTTTATCCAGAAAGACATCAAATTCTCTGATATTCCAAAGAAAATGTATAACTGGAGTTACTGCGCTATACTGAAGGAGGCCCCTGAGGGCCCCATTCAAGGTTGCCAACCGTCCAGAAATTTCTGGACAGTCCAAAAAAATAGGCAGCTTTTTTCCTGTGTCCCTAAAAAAAATAGATGTGTCCGTGATTTTTTAGAAACTGGTGATACTTGAGTAGATTATTTAGGTGATAATTCTCATCATTTCACAGCTCACAGTAAATGCTGGTAATAACTTCTTATGGGTATATTGAGTTATAGACATGGATTATTTATAATATTTATAATTAATTATAGATTTCCAATTTGTCCGTAAAAATGTTGGCTATCCGTGATTTTGGGTTAAGTTTACCAGAAAAAAAAAAATTGTGGTTGGCAACCCTGGCCCCAGTACTGATTACAGGGACTGCACTGGAGGGCACTATTTCATTAACGTATGTATTTCACACCTATGGAGAAGAAGGAGGGTACGCTGTGCCCTGTCCCATAATCTGCACTCAAGGGGAAAACTCCAGTAGTTAAAGGGTTTCTGTCACAGAAATGCCCTTTTAACCAGTGTCATTTGCATATGAGCAAAGACACTTGATGCCAGTAAGTTACTATTATAGTCCTCATACGCCGTTTTGCTAAAAATTACGATATTTATATATGCTAATGACCTCCCTAGGTGCAGTAGCGTGAACCTGCACTAGGAGAGGCGTATTATGCCTCTTACACGCCCCGTCGCGCTGATTGACAGGGCGGCAGCCAGCTCTTTTCGGCTCCCGGCCTTGTTACGATCCGAAATCCGCGCCTGCGCGTAATGAAGCGGGAACCCGGCGGGCGCCGGCTCTCACGCACGCTGGATCCGCGCCTGCCGCATTGCGGATCAGCGCGCCTTAGAGAGCTGGCGCCCGCCGGCGTCCCGGCTTCATTACGCGCAGGCCGGGATTTCGGATCGTACAGGGCCGGGAGCCGAAAGAGCTGGCTGCCCGGCCCTGTCAATCAGCGCGACCGGGGGCGTGGTAAGAGGCATAATTACGGCCTCTCCTAGGTGCAGGTTCACGCCTACTGCACCTAGGGGAGGTCATTAGCATATTATAAAATCGTAATTTTTAGCAAAACGGCGTTACTGAGGACTATAATAGTAACATTACTGGCATCAAGTGTCATTTGCTCATTGCAAATGACACTTGGTTTAATAGGGTCATTTCTGGTGACAGAAACCCTTTAATGTGTTCATCTGGACAGCTCCTGGTCCTACCCTGCATCAGGGCATATTGTCTTAAAGGGGTTGTGTCACTTCAGCAAATTACATTTATCATGTACAGGAAGTTAATACAAGACACTTACTAATGTATTGTTAATACCCATATTGCTTCCTTGGCTGGCTGGATTAATTTTCCATCACATTATACACTGCCCATTTCCATAGTTACGACCACCCTACAATCCTGCATCAGTGGTCGTGCTCACACACTGTGGGAAAAAAGCGCCAGTGGTGGCCGGGACCATAGGAGCTCACATAGGCTGGTGCGTTTTCCTATATTGTGCAAGCACGACCACCACTGATGGATTACAGGATGGCCGTAACCAGGAAAATGAGCAGTGTATGAAGTGATGGAAAAATGAATCCAGCCAGCAAAGGAGGCAATATGGGTAATAACAATACATTAGTAAGTGTCTTGTATTAACTTTCTCTACATGATAAATGGCACTTGCTGAAGTGAGACTGGACCCATCTCAGACAGTGGTGGCATATGTATGGATGTACCACCCATGTCAGATAGGTGCAGGTCCCACCTATCTCTAGAATGGAGCCCACAAAGTGAACATGGGTACATCGCGCAAAAATGTTGCCCTCCATTAACTTCTATGGGAATGCTGAAAATAGCTGAGCACTGGTTTGGCTATTTCCAGAACTTCCATAGAGGTGCAGTGCGCCCCTCGTTCATTTGTTTGGGAGTTCTGGAAATAGCTAAGAGTGCTCGCTTGGCTCTTTTTGGAATTCCCATAGAAGTGAATGGAGGGCACACCACACATGCACAGTGTGCTCTCCTTCTCCTTGGTGGCCCCGTTCCAGAGATAGGTGTGAGTCCCAGAGGTGGGAACCAGACCTGTCATTGGTGGCATATCCTAGCAATATGCTACCAGTATGTAATAGAGGGTAAATCCCCATCCAGTAACCCCCTGTAGGATCTGCAGCAAACAGGGGCGGACTGGGAACTTAAAGTGGGCCTGGAAAAAATACTAAAAGTGGCCCCATTTTGTAACCGGGTCCAAATTGATGGAAGTCAGGGCCAACACAAGTATGTGGGGCCAGCAATACCATATTGCAGCACATTATACCACCTCAACAGAGGCAAATACTAAGGCCCTTCACAAAATACATCCCCAAAAACTGCCACTGGCAGCTGTGAGGAGGGTTCAGGTGGCCCCTTGGGCATCGGCACATCAGGAAATTTCCCTGTAAGGTCTATGAGTGTCTCCCGCTCTAGTGTATGTCACACAACCATGGATTTCAGGGTCACTGTGTAGAAGAGCCACCCCCTCTGACTGGTCCCTGCACCTTCCCATAGGAACTGGGTCAGAAAAGCCCATAGTGATGAGTGAGGTGACCTGATGAAAACTGGATATGCACAAGATAGTTGTAACAGTAAACCATTTAAAGGGGTTCTCCAGAAATAAGAACCCTGCAGCCTGGTATTCCTTGGTACTCAGTATTCCTGGAGAACCCCTTTAAGGCTGTGTTCACACACTTCTGATCTGTCAGAAGAGAAAAAAAAAAAAAATTTAATCCCTATTTGTTTTAACGGGCATGAGTTGTGCTCAGTTTGTGTCAGTCCTGTCAGATACAAACTGAGCACAAGTGATGCTCACAATAAAGCGGATCAGCTCAACACATGTGTGAACACAGCCCTAAATGTGATGTTTACAGCCTAAAGGGAGAGGTATATCATGATTTAAAGCTTCATACTTTTCTTTTTTTTGGGATCCTTCCTAGTTTCGACCTTTAAGAATAAAACCTGCATCAAAGTGTGAACTGTGCCTTATAATTTATGTATTTTTCTGTTTTAGGCTCTCATTTGATGTCTACTGGGTTTCACGCCAAAACTGACATGTTTGCCGGCTGCAGCGCTGCTAAGAGGTAAGCTGACCTCAGTCCTTCAGACGTCACATCACTGCCCCGAAGGTGACATCATGGATTCAATAATCACAATCTCAGTATTTGTCAGGATGATTGTTCCATTGAGGCCCGATCCGGAGTGTTCATCAGAACTGCCATATTTGAAGGGTTAAATGAGCACAGCATGATGCAGTATTCTTCCCATCGAATAGATGGTCACCAAGATGGAACATTAAAGGGGTTGTCCAAGTTATGAAAAAAAAAAATATAGCACTGTAAATCTGATGGGCAGCAATATATAACTAAATTCAGCAGGTTTTAGGCAAAAAAAATCTAGTCCCAGCTGTACAATGACACTGCTGATACACACAGGAAATTCTCCCTACCTGTTCTTGTACAATACAATTCCTCTATATCTCCTTGCCCAGCATTTGTCTCCTCTCACTGCTGCAGCTACTATTTGTTGTAAAGCCTTGAGCCCTCAGTGTGTTCTGGCTGAAGGGGTTAATGTTTTATCTGAAGGAATCCAGGGAGAGAGCAGATATCAGCCCTGCAAAGAAAGGGGGCGTGGCCAGTGACGTCTCGTGTACAGACTGTTATCTGAACTCTGAGGCTTGTGAACGAAACATCACAGAGCAGAGAGATAAGGTGACATCACAGGTCATGTGACCCTCAGTCAACTCTGAGAAACCAGCAGCTTTAGAAACACAAAGTATATGGGAAAGTTGTTATACTTGACAAGTTAGAAACATATAAAGAACAAAAAAATAACTCGGACAACCCCTTTAAAGCTTTTAAAGGGGTTCTCTGGAAATACTGAGTGTTCAGCAAGTGCCCACAGCCTGGCTGTCTAAACAGAAGATTCTTATTTACCTGCTCCCTGCCGCCCTGGTCCTCCGCACTGCCTCCCCTCTGGTATTATAAGTCAGTGGGGGCCGTCGGGTACAGTTGGTATCCTTCATAGGATGGATCCAACACTCATTTTAGGTTTTCTGCTCCTACGATAGTGTGAACAGAGCCTTACTTTCCATTCTTTGTAAACTTGCACTTAACAGACCGCTTTTATCAAGCACAAGCATTACTAATCATGCCAGCAGTAACTGTGATCTTAAAGCGGCCCTGTTCCCCGATCAGCTTTATGAAACCAGGCCTGGTAGGGGTGATCCTGCAGCTTAAAATAAGACCTTCCTCCTCACTGATGGCACCACGATTGTTGAATCGTACTTTTATTCCTGTTCTGGAAGGCAATTTCAAGCACTGTTATGCGATGCTATACTGACATCTTAACACCCCCCCCTTGATTGACAGCGCTAGAGTATGACTTGGGTCAAGTGGACAACCCCTTTAATGGATCCTAAGAGTTGCCTCAGTTTAATTTGCAGGATAAATTCTTACTGGCTGCTCGTTTGGCTGGCAAAGCCTGCTGAACACTTTAGGGCACAACCAGCAGCACCTTCTTGAGAGTCTACAAGCTCTGTTCCACACCTCTACTTATTAGGAGCTCCATGGGCATTGGCCCTGGAGGACTGCAGGTAAATTGTTGCCTGGTCAGCTATTTATCTACTTTTATCTTTTTTTTTCTATTTTCCTTGAGATTTATGCATTGATTTTTATCTAGCTATTATGTAATCCGTATGTGTTAATGTGTTATCCTTTCCTGTAGGCTATGTTGGGGCAAGCTTCTTTATATTCATCTGGTCCAAGCCAGGTCCCTGTCTGGGGCTGATGCTGTCAATGCTCTTAGACCATTCTATTTTGCTGTGCACCCTGATTTCTTTGGACAGCACCCAAGAGAGAGAGTAAGTATTATTTTTTTCCACACAGTTATACATAGCCAGTTATAAAGGTTCTGTATGCCAACATATCACCTGAAGACCTGCTTTTCCATATGTCTTTTTATGAAAATGAGAATTGAATCTGTGGCAGAGGAAGCGTTCAGGGATGTTTCCTTATTCTTAGTGCAGATCCTTTAGGCTCCTTTCAGACGAGTGAGTTCCACACTCCAGACTGGCAGCCTGAGTATGCAGCAGCTCCCGTCCTGACCTCCCAGCACTGCTGGGGTCACATAGCATTATATTGATTTATGATGCTATGTAACCCTTACAGTTCTGGAATGTATTGGATAACACTGATAAGTGAATACAAAGTGAAAGTCAGCCTTGTCTCAGTGACTGCAAGTTTGCCTGGTCCTGTTGCTACAAAACAAGCCCAAATCATCCTCCGTCCATCGTCCTGCCCACAGTTGGTATCTGCTGTCTGATGATACAACTTGTTTGGTTTCCTTAGGTGGTTTTGGTGTAGCGCATGATAACCAAACACTGCCACCTTGGTCTTCGGTCCAAAGAAGCTTTGTCCAGAAGCAATTTTGCAAACCATAGATGCTCTACCTTCGTGCTATCTCCTAGCCTCCCTTCCATGGAAGCCTTACATGTCATTTACAGCAGCCCTGCATGCTTTCTGTTTCCATGACTGTACCTGTGTAATCCCTTTTCCATACAATGATTTGCTACAGAACCAAGGCAGTTAGATATCATAAGCAGTGTCATGTCTGTGACTGTCCCATACACCTGAATGGGGGATTATAAAAATCCATGGACACAACAGTTAAATGCATGGAAAGGATTTCCAGTCATTTCTGACATGTGTGAACATACCCTGAAATACACCAGCATATTCCAGCTGGAATAATCTTTGTAGTGACTGGGGTAGCAGGAGAGATAAAGGTGTGACATAATTCACGTATAATGGGCCATTTTTCCTATTTACGATTTCTAGGAGATCAATGAAAACTCACTAAAGAGGTTGAATGGATATCTGGAGAATCTCCAAAAACCAGGTCTTAGGAAACACAAACCTGCTCAGCTTACATTTTATGTTCGAGAAACGGTTCAAGACTCAACACGGGAACCAGGTAAATGAATTATCATGGAGTACCTGAGGCCGAATGCACGATGGTAGTGAACCCTATCAGTGCTGCTAATGATCAACAAACAGATTTCAGAACCAGTACCCGGGAGAAAGTGTAGCTGAAAACTGGTAATACCACCCTGCCTGATTTATGTACAGAATACGATTGAAAAGTTAATTTTCCCCGGCGCCTCCACAACGGCACTCACAGGAGGGTGTCCCCGCATCCCAGGACAGGAAACAACGTAGAAGCTGAAGTTTAAAAGGCCCCCTCCCATCACCTGCTTCAGTTAATAACATAAGACTCGTTAGAGATGCAAACAAATGTATTCAGAATTCAATAATATCATATCACATGGTACACAAAGAAAAATAACGGGTGGGAAAAAACCTCCAGTGCCGTTGTGGAGGCTATTGGAAAAACCAATTACCGGTAAGAGTAATTAACCCTTTTCCCCAGCGTCTCCACAACAGCACTCACAGGAGGAATAACATAGAAACAAGATTAGGGTGGGACAACCGGTGATAAAACCTTTCTACCGAAGGCTAAATCGTGGTTTTTGAGAACGTCCAGTCTGTAGCGCTTGAAAAAAGTACTTGGTCTAGCCCAAGTGGTTGCCCTACAAATTTGTTCAACGGAAGCTGAAGCCTGTTTAGCCCAAGAGGCAGATACAGCTCTAGTGGAGTGGGCTTTTATGCCTTTAGGAGGAACAAGTCCTTTCTGTAAATAGCAAATTGTTTCCTGTCCTCGGACGACGTGGAAGCCGCATCTGGGGAATCAGAAGATATCGCACGGCTTGGTTTTTTCTTCCCCCTACTGGGAGGGCCGTTGCAGAGAACGGGAATATCGGGGAATCTGCTGTTCTCCTACCCGGCCCTTGGTGTAAGTCTTGCAGTACAATCAGCCCCGGGCTTCCGCTCCGCCACTTACCTCTATGTGGGGAGCGAGGGATCGCTCGTGCAGGCGGGACTTCCTGTGGGCAGGGAATCCTATTCTGCCAGGCCTCTGATGTCACTTCCGCCAGCAGAAAGCGTCAGAAGCAGATATTAGGGGTAGCGTGGCTATGAGGTTTGAGCTACATGCAGCGTTCTTCGCGTATCATGTCTGCTCCCATGGACTGTGCTGACATGCCCCACAAGCCTGTGGATCCTATCTCAGCCCAAAGCCCGGTAAGACTCCTTCCTCATTATTTTACTTATATGCCTCTCTGTGTGGTTGCTCTTTGTGCACGGTGCATGTTATGGTGCCCCATTTTTTTCATTACAAGATGGGTATGGGCCTTCCTTCCCCTCCTTCCCACCATTATAATTCTCAGATCCTGATTGGATTTATTATATTGTAGGGAAGGGAATCCACCATTAAAAGTTCTGGCGGAGAATCAGGGCGAAAGAAATGTGCAGTATGCAGAAAGGTTCTACCATCAAAGTCAAAGAAACCCTTATGCCCTCTTCTCTAAGATCTCAAATATCTGATTATAGAGGTGATCCTGACTCAGACGAGGGTGAAGTCCTCTCTGTTGCATCCTCTTCCTCAGAAGATGTTTCAGGTAAACCCAGGGGCGGACTGGGAACTTAGAGTAGCCCTGGAAAAAATACTAAAAGTGGCCCTGTTTTGTAGTTGGATCCAAATTGATGGAAGGCAGGGCCAGCAATACCATAATGTGGCACATTATACCACCCCAACAGAGCAAAATACCACAGTCCATCACAAAATACCGCCAGCAGCACATAATATATTCCCAAAACTTCCACTGGCCGGCTGTGAGGAGGGCTCACGCGGCCCCCTGGGTATCAGCCCACCAGGAAATTTCGCCCCTGGGTAAACCGCTATGCATTCCTGAGGATTCTGAAAGGTTGTTAAAAATCATTAGAGCAACAATGAACATAGAGGATACCAAAGAATCCCAGACAATACAAGATCAGATGTTCTAGGGTCTGGGCGAAAGGAAAAAGACTGCACTGCAGTCTGCAACATTACAGTGCTAATTGCAAAAGAATGGAGAGATCCTGAAAAAAGGAATGCATTACCAAATGCTTTCAAAGGAAAATATCCTTTCGCAGAGGAAGATTCAAAATTATGGGATAAGACTCCTAAAGTCGATGCACCTGTGGCCCGTATTTCTAAGAAGTCATCCTTGCCGTTTGAAGACATGGGTCTCCTGAAAGACCCTATAGATAAAAAATGTGAAGGCCTCCTCAAAAAATCATGGGAGACAAATACTGCAATGCTAAGACCCAGTATTGCTGCCACATGCACTTCCAGATCTTTCAGTTTAGCTGTCGCAACTGGAGGGGCACCTCGCTGCAGGTACTCCCAGGGAGGAGATTTTGTCCTCTAATCCTACTTTGAAGCAGACCGCTAACTTCTTGTCTGATGCCTCTGCGGATTTGGTAAAACTTTCCGCTCGATCCTCGGCCCTCTCTAACGGCACACGCAGAGCAATATGGCTTAGGTCCTGGACCAGTGATTCTGCTTCTAAAAGCCGTTTATGCTCTATCCCGTGTGAGGGGGATAGGTTATTCGGTTCTACCCTTGATGATATCTTGGATAAGGCATCAGAAAAGAAGAAAGGGTTTCTGGCAGATTCAAAGTTCTATCACCAAAGACGTTCCTTTCGGAACTTCCGTTGATCAAAAACAGACCAAAGAAGAAAGAGGGAGCAAGTAGATGGCAACCCTCTAGAGGTAGAGGAAAGGAATTTCTTTTCAATCCCGAATCTACTTTAAAGACCCCTCAATGACGCCAAAAGACAGGTCGGGGGCAGACTAAAAAGATTCGTCAAGGCTTGGGAAGGTATATCAAAGTCCCAATGGGTATTAAACACATTAAGAAACGGCTACAAACTGGAGTTCAGTTCTTGCCCGCCAAGTCTTTAAACCATTCCTTCCAGTCCAAAAACAGCAAGCCCATGTGAAAGAGATCATAACGCTTCTTCAGAAACAGGTGATTTCTCCTGTTATAGTTTCTTAGGAGGGAAAGGGATTTTACTCCCCTGTCTTCCTGGTTCAGAAACCAAATGGATCTTTCAGGCTAATAATAAATTTAAAAAAATTAAACAGGCATATGGTTTACAAAAAATTCAAAATGGAGACTATAAGATCAACAGTAAATCTCCTAACAAAAGATTGCTACATGATAACCCTAGATTTATCCGATGCCTACTACCACGTTCCAATTCATCCAAAATATCAAAAATTCCTAAGAATTGCAGTTTATATGAGTGGGGTACAGTTTCAAGCCCTTCCTTTTGGCCTGTCCTCAGCACCCGGATTTTTTTCCAAAATAATGTCAGAAATGACGGGGTTTCTTCATCTCCAGGCAATACAGATTGTGCCCTACCTGGACAATTTCCTAATACCGTGTTTCCTCAAAAATAAGACCTATCCCTAAAATAAGCCCTACTGCTATTTTGCCTTGTTTTTGGAGTAGGCTTAAAATATAAGCCCTACTCCAAAAATAAGCCCTGTCTACATTAAGGAATCTATTGTATGTGATCACTGAGAATCGGGTTACAGTCCAGGCCCAGCGGTGGGGGGTTCCACAGCCCAGAAAGTTATTATATTGGCCAGTCAAGGCCTCTATGCTTGTGGCGCTATCTAGGGGAAAGGGGGGGGGGCGGCAAATGTGTAGCGCCGATATCTTGTATTCACACTGTAACAGCCTAGAAAGCAGTTTACATAAGTCCAGACCAGGCAGCGGCGGGCCGCAGCGTCGTTCATTACTGGGGTGCCGCACCCGCACATACGCCTTCCAACACTGCCCGCTACTCTGTCACTCACTAAGATGCGCCGCCTACCTTGCTGTCTGTCCACTGCTGAGCGGGGCGGCACCTGTCCTGAGCTGTGCACCTGTGCTGAGACAGCAAAGGCCTGCCACGCCCATCCCACCCTCCGAGGACGTGACTTGTCAAGCGCACAGGCTGTGCACAGCCTCTGTAGAGTGTGTGCAACTACCGTATGGTAAGATCAGTGTGCTGCCGGCATGTGATGCCTGCAGCTAGCTCCGCTCCCTGTTTCCTTCTGAGGCCCCTCTCTGGCAGTGTGCAGCACCGAGTCAGAAGAGGAGGATTAAGAAGTGACATTTGTTCATTGGGCCAAAATAAGACCTACCCTCATAATAAGCCCTAACACTTTTTTGGAGGAAAAAAAATGATAAGACCCTGTCTTATTTTCGGGGAAACACGGTATCTGCTCCATCCAGTCAGCAGCTCCTGACTATCCTACAGTCTGTAAAAAATCTTTTGACAGATCTAGGTTGGATAATAAGTCTCGAAAAATCCAATAAATCTAATTCCAAGTCAAGAAAAGATCTTTCTAGGGGTCATGCTAGATTCCTCCAGAAAAGCAGGTGGCAATCTCTCACAGGGTAGAAGTCTTCTCCAGTACCCGAATAGTATTCATAAGAGCCATCAAGACTATACTGGGACACCTGTCCTCTTCCATCTCCGCTGTAAGATGGGCACAGCATCACTCGAGAACCCTTCAAAAATTTATTCTCGACTCTTGGGACGGAGACCAAGCTACCCTAGACAAAAAAGTAAGATTACCTCAAAAGGTAAGACATTCTCTCCCATGGTGGCGCATAAGGTCAAACCTACAAAAGGGAGTTTTTTGGCGTCCTGCAAAACCAATTATTATTACAACCGATGCCAGTGGTCAGGGATGGGGAGGTTTCACTGTAGATCAGGTAGTCCAGGGTTCTTGGGACATAGACATGGTTTCGGCCTCTTCAAACCTCAAAGAACTTACTGCAGTATACAGGGTCCTTCTCTCCCTGCAGGCGTCCGTAAAGAATCATCATGTGAAAGTATTAACGGACAACTTAACGGCGGTGGCCTATCTGAACCGCCAGGGAGGGACAAGGAGCAGATCCTTACAAATTCTGGCAAACAACATATTTCGGTGGGCAGAAAGGACTCTTCTATCCCTTTCAGTAGTCCACCTGAAAGGGGAAGACAACAAAATAGCAGATTTTCTAAGTCGGAGCCCTTTAAAGGAGGGAGAATGGTCTCTAGATCCAGAAGTTTTCCGCCCTTCATTTTAATTCCGAATTCCCCTCCTAATCCATCTAGCGAAGGGGGAATTCTGGTCTCTTCCGACACATCCCGGTCTCCTACGTCAGAGGCCAGTCTTCCATCCAGACGTTTGCCAATTCCATCTAACAGCTTAGGCTACTTTCACACTAGCGTTTTTAAATTCCGGTATTGAGTTCCGTCATAGGGGCTCAATACCAGAAAAAACGCTTCAGTTTTGTCCCCATTCATTGTCAAAGCATTCCGTTCCGTCTTCAGACCAGATGCATGCTGCGGTTTTCTCTCCGGTCCAGGCATCCGCACGGGGACGGATCCATCTGGTGTGACCACAATGGTAAACGGATCCGCCCTCCATTGACTTTCAATGGAGTTCAGGACGGATCCGTCACCTACACATACAGACATACATACATACACACACATACACATAAACACATACATACTTACATACTCCAGGCAGGCAGGCCGCACGTCTTCATGCCCAGGAGGCGCGCCGCTATGACGATTCCCTACAGCGCCCAGCAGAGGGCGCTGTGGGGAATCGTCATAGCTGCGCACCTCCTGGGCGTGAAGACGTGCGGCCTGCCTGCCTGGCTGGAGTATGTAAGTATGTGTGTGTATGTCTGTATATGGTACTGTGTGACATGTGTGGGGCCGGAACGCCGGTTCCGGCCCCACACATGTCCCTGCGCCAGTCCGGATCCGACGGCACCCTTCACCTGCCGGATCCGGACTGCCGCTAGTGTAAAAGAGGCCCTAGAGACTGAACAGATACTCTTAAAGCGTAAAGGGTTATCTAACTCTTTAATTGATACAATCCTGTTGAGTAAAGGTCCTTTTACACGGGCCGATTATCGGCCGAAAATTCGTTCCTAGGAACGCTAGTGCCGATAATCGGCCCGTGTAAAAGTGGCCCTGATCAGCCGACGAACGAGCAAAACGCTCGTTCGTCGGCTGATTGGATCTTTTGTAGAAACCAAAAGATCCGATCTGTCGGGCGCACATCGCCCTGTGTAAACAGGCGATGTGCGCCTGACAGTATGGAGCTTCCAGGCCGCACGAGCGATACAGCGATCACTCGTGCGGCCCCGGCGCTCGATTAATCGGGCCGTGTAAAGGCTCCCTGAACGAGCGCCGATGTCGCTGATCGGCGCTCGTTCAGGGAGACTTATCGGCCCGTCTAAAAGGGCCTTAAAAAGCCCACTACTTCCAAAATTTATTGGAGAACCTGGAAAGCCTTTCTGTCATTTGTAGGTAACAGATGGTGTCTTAAAGGGACACTATCGCGAAGAAAAATTTTTTGATATGTTTTACAACATAACAAAAGCAGGTTTTAACATAATGTATTTTTCAAATTGTGTAAATGTTTTTTTTTTTAATTCAGTTTTCTTGCCTTACATGGGGGCTGCCATGTTGGAAGTAAAGTGTGACAGTCTGGATTTACAACACAATGGCACCTCAGGCATGTACATAGGCTTCCTCAGTCGCTGCTGACCCTATAGAGAATGAATGGAAGATGTGAGCCCGCCCCTGTGATGACACCAGTAACACACAGCCAGGTCCTCCCTCCTTGCTGCTGGGGACTCAGAAACAGAGTAGATGGAGGTTCTTGGGGCTGTAGGACCTTAGTGATGTAATCGGCCATGTGACCAGTGGGGGAGGAGACTGAGGAGCAGAGATCTGTGTTTTTGTAATGAAGCCATTGTCTCATCTTATCTTGCTGAAGCAGTGATGTCACCGCTGAAGGTGTGAATTGGTGATGTCATTGGTACCACCCACTTTTTTGCAGCATGCCTACTTACAGGTTGCTCAAAGCCTCATTTGGCCAGCAGAGCTCCCCCTGGTGACCAAAGATGGTAAATATGGTAAAATCTAATATTTATTTTATAATATTTCACACATTGGAATTTTTATTTATTTATTTATTATTTCTTACAAATATATAATAGATTTTTTTAGCATAAATAAAATATAGAACAGGTTTTTGTGATAGATTCCCTTTAATCAAACACCGGACATACCTCTCATCTTAAGGTCCTTTTACACGGGCCGATTATCGGCCGAAAAATCGTTCCTAGGAACGCTAGTGCCGATAATCGGCCCGTGTAAAAGTGGCCCTAATCAGCCGACGAACGAGCAAAACGCTCGTTCGTCGGCTGATTGGATCTTTTGTAGAAACCAAAAGATCCAATCTGTCGGGCGCACATCGCCCTGTGTAAACAGGCGATGTGCGCCTGACAGTATGGAGCTTCCCGGCCGCACGAGCGATACAGCGATCACTCGTGCGGCCGGGCGCTCGATTCGTCGGGCCGTGTAAAGGCTCCCTGCCCGAGCGCCGATATCGCTGATCGGCGCTCGGGCAGGGAGAAGAATCGGCCCGTCTAAAAGGGCCTTTAGAGTTCTTACAGGCGGGTCTAGACAAGGGTCTCAAGCCAGGTGCCCTCAAGGTACAAGTGTCAGCATTGAGTAATTTCCTGGAAACCAAACTTGCAGATCTGCCTCTAAGCATTTTTTAAAAGGAGCAGCAAGGCGTTGTCCTTTTGTTCACTCTACTGTACCACCGTGGGACTTAAACTTAGTCTTAGAGATTCTGATGAACCCTCCTTTTGAACCTATTAAGGAAATTTCATTAAAGCTTCTGACTTTATCTGCAGTTGTTCCACCCTAATCTTGTTTCTATGTTATTCCTCCTTTTCCCCAGCGCCTCCCTCCGTTGTGGAGGCGCTGGGGAAAAGGGTTAATTACTCTTAGCAGTAATTGGTTTTTCCAATAGCCTCCACAACGGCACTGGAGGGTTTTTCCCACCCGTTATTTTTCTTTGTGTACGTGTTGTGTATGTGATATGATATTATTGAATTCTGAATACATTTGTTTGCATCTCTAACGAGTCCTATGTTATTAACTGAAAGAAGAACTCCCGACAAAAATTTTATTCCATGTCCTGCTAGAAATGTACATGATATAATCTGTAGTGAATGTCATTTTCTTACCAGTGTCTGAATTTTTGACTTATATCATCCTGAAGTTTCTTATCTGTGTCATGTGACCAGCAATTAGACCCACCAACTCACACATAGACTTATGTGTGGACAGGAACTCTAATTCTCTATGTATTCCTATGAGACTGAAAGTGAGGCTCCCATAGGAATGAATAGAGCAGTTACTGGCTTTCTGTCCTGGATCAGTTGGAGGTCAGGGAGTTGGTCACATGACCCAGCTACAATAAGAAGAGAGGTTATTACTCACAGAAACAGTCACTGGTAAGAAAATGACAATCACTACAGATTATATCATGCACCTTTCTAACAGGTTAGAGAATAAAAATTTTTGTGGGAGTTCTTCTTGAAGCAGGTGATGGGAGGGGGCCTTTTAAACTTCAGCTTCTACGTTGTTTCCTGTCCTGGGAGGCGGGGACACCCTCCTGTGAGTGCCGTTGTGGAGGCTATTGGAAAAACCAATTACCGGTAAGAGTAATAAACCCTTTATTTCAGTAATTTCATTCAAAAAGTGAAAATCATATCATATATAGTTTCATTACACACAGAGTGATATATTTAACGCGTTTATTTCTTTTAATGTTGACGACTATGGCTTACAGCTAGTGAAAATCCAAAAGGTAATAAGTCAGAAAATTAGAATATTATGTAAGACCAATTAAAAAAATGATTTTAATACAGAAATGTTGGCCTACTGAGAAGTACGTACAGTATATTCACTGCGGCATGGCATGGAGGCGATCAGCCTGTGGCACTGCTGAGGTGTTATGGAAGCCCAGGTTGCTTTGATAGCAGCCTTCAGCTCGTCTGCATTGTTGGGTCTGGTGTCTCTCATCTTCCTCTTGACAATACCCCATAGAATCTCCATGGGGTTTAGGGGAGGCAAGTTTGCTGTGTAATGAACCACAGTAATACCATGGCTATTAAACCAGGTATTGGTACTTTTGGAAGTGTGGGCAGGAGAGGGAAGCACAAAGCTTGACAGCAGAAGGAAGCACTCTAACATTTCCTGGTAGACAGCTGCGCTGACTTTTGACTTGATATAACAAAGTGGACGTACACCAGTAGATGACATGGCTCCCCAAACCATCACTGATTGTGGAAACTTCACACTGGGCCTCAAGTAAGTTGGATTGAGTGCCTCTCCACTCTTCCTCCAGACTCTGGGACCTTGATTTCCAAATGAAATGCAAAATTTACTTTAATCTGAAAACAGAACTTTGGACCACGGAGCAACAGTCCAGTCCTTTTTCTCCTTAGCCCAGGTAAGACGCTTCTGACGTCTCTGGGTCATGCTTGGCACAAAGAATGCGACAGTTGTAGCCCAAGTCCTGAATATGTCTGTGTTTGGTGGCTCTTGAAATACTAACTCCAGCAACAATCCACTTCTTGTGATTCTCCCCTAAATTCTTGAATGGCCTTTTCTTGACAATCCTTTTAAAGGGGTTCTGCAGTTCTGTAAAACTGATGATCTATCCCCTTCTCAAACAGTTGATTGGCAGGGGTCCCGGGTGTCGGCCCGCCGCCGATCAGATGCTGATGATCTATCCAGGGGATAGATCATCAGCTTTAAAGAACTACAGAACCCCTTTAAGGCTGCAGTTCTCCCTGTTGATTGTGCACCTTTTCTACCACACATTTTTTTCTTCTACTTTTCATTAATATGCTCGGATACAGCACTCTGTGAACAGCCAGCTTCTTTAGCAATTACCTTTTGTGGCTTACTCTCCTTGTGGAGGGAGTTAATAACTGTCTTCTGGACAACAAGTCAGCAGTCTTCCCCATGATTGTGTAGCCTACTGAACCAGACTGAAGGACCATTTAAAGTCTTAGGAAACCATTGCAGTTGTTTTGTGTTAATTAGATGATTAGAGACAATATTGAACTTTTTCACAATATTCAAATTTTCTGAGATAATGACTTTTGGGTTTTCCTTGGCTGTAAGCCATAATCATCAACATTAAAAGAAATAAACACTTGACCAAGATCACTGTGTGTGTAATAAATCTTTATAATATATGTGTTTAACATTTTGAATTGAATTACTGAAATAAACAAACTTTTCGATGATATTCTAATTTATTCAGATTGGCTAGTATAGAAGTTGTACATTTTTCTCATCATTATTGTCATTTTTCTGTATTATATTTGCATTTACAGGCTTTCGAACAGTTAGCTTTACTTTAGATTCCAGGGACCTTTTGAGTACCGTCTTGGGCATTCTGAATTCCTGCAGCCTGTCCACTGACCATGTACAAAGCTCAGCAGATAATATGGCCTCCACAACAAAGACCGCCACATCATCATTCTACAGGCCCATAAAATGGGACAAGACGTTTTATTCCTTCACTGGATACAAGGACCCTGAAGAGGAGCTGGAGCAAGCACAGAAAACGGAAATAACCATTATGTAAGTAGCGTCCAAATCAGCACTTTGTTTGGTTAGGTGGAAACCTTTTGATGACTCCTCGGTTGTATATTAGAATAACATATATAGATGCTCCTGTTATCCTGATCACCTCCTTACCTGAACAGGAGTAGATGGCTGATATTGGAGAGTAGCAGGAGCAGTGGTCAGATTCTCACTGCCTGATATCCCTCTTGCAATGATGATCGTTGCATCTGTAGTGGTCATCTGAATGTCCACCTTTTATTAAGTATAGGCCATCACTACCTGACCTGCACCCCGCACCCCCACCGATCAGGTGTTTGGCTATAGCCCTGGCTCCAGAAGCAGACAGCTACATCTACTCGCTCATAACACCATAACATCATAACAAACATGACAGCCTCTTTCTAAAATAGCTAGAACCAGCCCTGTACCTCACATGGATCCAGAGATCTCCACATTCATTTCTGTGCTAGATTTATATCAAGCTGACAGCTCAAGGGGAGTGTCTTTTCTGCTGTACCTAAGGGGGCGTGTCCATGTTCTCCCTATCACAGCTCAGGAGGCAGTTAAAGGATTAAACTGAGCATGTGCGGCCATCTCAGTGAGCAGGTCAAAGAAATAAGAAAAAAAAACAGCAGGTGGCGCTATACAGATACATTTTATTGAATAACTCAGTGGCTATAATAATGTTTTAATTGCATGCAATTACAAAAGTATTCAGATCCAGGTGCTGGTTTGAAAACTGTAGAATATTTTTTGTGGGACAACCCCTTTAATAAAAGGTGGATAATCCCTTTAAGATCAATTTAAATATGTTACTTCAGTCTGAAAAGATATCCAGTAAGTATTCTGTCATATTTGGGTAGATCCACACCCGCTGTGGCGACGCTGCAGCAAAACTTGCACATTATATCTGCAGCATGCTTGCTTTTCCACTACATGTGAATGTGGTTTACATGTATTATACTGTTAATTGCTGTGCAGAATCCAGACGGTAAATCTGCCATTATTTCACAATATCTGGACTAAACCTTTCAATCATTAAAGCAAATGGCAGCTGAAGCACTTTTATACAGCCTCCACTGTCTTATATGGGGAAAGTAAAGTTCTGCAATAGGACATTTACACTGATTATAAGACGGACCCCAGATTTTAGAGTAGAAAAATAAGAAAAAAATATTTTTCATCAGCCCCCATATCACCCCACTTTGCCCCCATCAGACCTCAAATTAGCCCACTATGCCCCCATATCAGCCCACTCTGCCCCCATCAGACCTCAAATTAGCCCATCAGCCCCCAATCAGCCCACTGTGCCCCCATCAGACCTCAGATCAGCCCCATAAGGATAAAATAAAAAAGTCTCTCACCTCTCCTGCGCCACGGCTCCACTCCAGGTTCGGCGCTCCTCTGTCGTCTTCTTTCAGCGCTGCACTGAGTAGTGCACGCACTATGACCTGACTCTGCACGCAGTCAGATGATAGTGCAGAGCTGACAGAACAAGACAGAGGAGCACCGGACCCGGAGCGGAGCCGCAGCGCAGGACAGGTGAGAGATTTTTTTATTTTATCCTTATAGGGCTGGGTGGGCTGATCTGAGGTCTGATAGGGGTCCCGGCACCTACTACATACTGGTGAGCACTTCCATAATAGAAGCGCTCACTAGTATTCGCTTTATAAGACGCGCGGGAAAAAGTGCGTGTTATAAAGCAAAAAATACGGTACTCAGGGGTCAGGTAGAGTATTATGTTTTATACTTCACTCCGACATCTGAGGATGTCCTAATATGCCATGTAAAGCGCTGCGGAAGTTGATAGCACTTTATAAATGAGTAAGAGTAAAGTTATTATTATTATAGTTTGTACGTGTCCATTTTACTATTTTGTACGCTTGTTGTGCTGCGCACACATGGCCTATTGATGTGTGCAGAGCTTTTTCTCTACTTTCTGCCATTTTCTTCCTCTTGTAGTTGGAAGCTAAATTATAGTAGCCATTTATAATTCTATATCGTATTGTCACAGTCTCCTGCGTGCATAGTTCCCAGTGATGTAAGGACTGCTATAAAATTGGGTTTCTTAATGGTTTTATTTTTGTTTTTGTTTTTTTACTAGTTCCTGGATACAAAGTAACCAAGAGGTGGCACAGAAGAAGCTGAGCAATAGTATTCCTCTAAGAGAAGAACTGGAACGCTTGAAAACAGAGCTGTCCGACCAGCTTCAACTTTCTGGTGTCCGGTAAATTCCCACATAAGGAAACATGAGCTTAGATCACAATTCTTCATAGGTACAGGCCCAAAAAACCTAGTATGCAGAATTTGTGTGGCAGTTTTAGAAAACTGTCATAGATAGGGTTCAGTTACACCACTGCCAAAAAAAACAGTGCTACATTTTCAATTACTTTAATAGAACTCACCTGCAATACCAGAAACAACCCATAAACAGGGGTGGCGCTCTTTCTTCTGCTGTGGTTTTATAATCGTGTACAGCCCCTTTTTACATGGGATCCAGGAGCTTCAAGTTTCTGGGGTTTTTTTTTTTTTTTTTTTTATTTGTAAGAATTAAAAAAAAGGTTTCCCATTCCAGACTTCCTGAGTAAGGCTACTTTCACATCTGTGTTTTGGCATTCCCGGGCTAAAACGGTTCTGTTTTGGGCCAATGTATTGTGAATGGAGTATGCAGCGTTCAAGAAGTCTTCCGTTCCTTCAGCATTCTGTTTTGTAACCGGACACAAAACCGCTGCAAGCTGCGGAACAGAACAATCCAGATATGGCTCTAAAAACAGTGTAAGTCAATGGTGACGGATCCAGTTTGTTCCCTAAAAAAAAAAAACGGATCCGTCACCCATAGTGACGGGTCCAGTTTGTTCCCTTTCGTTTTAACATGGGCGCATCCTAACGGAACAGATGCATACAGATGTGTGAATCAAAACGGAACTGTTTTGGTCCAGTTTTGAGATCCTCTGTCGGATCTCAAAACCGCAGATGTGAAACTAGCCTAAGAATTGGCATAGGGACTGGTAGAGCACTTTATTTTCACGAGCCAAGTTTTTCAGTAATAAGGACTGTGTTTCACGAAACCTCCCAGAGGGCAAAGACTGGCCACACATGCCCAGTAATGTGCGTCTCTGACCTCAAGGGTACAATAATTCACAGCTCCTTTTATGAATTACCATTTCAGGATTTTTAAGTAATTGTTAATGGATAACTAAAAAAGACCAACGACTAAACTACAGTTACTCATTTATTTCCTCTTACTATGGCGCCATCATATTCCACAGCACTCCCTGACCTAAATCCTAGGTCTAAATACACATATACACAATTTTTTCAGGATTCCAAATGGACAGGTTTTTAAAAGTCTACTATTCCCTCATTTTTTAGATGGCAGAGAAGCTGGGGTATAGCTCATCGCTGCGGCCAGCTGCACAGTTTAGGACGTCTAATGAAACATAATTCTGAGTCCCTGAAGATGGCAAAAGGTAAATCCCTCTCCCTTCTGCCTCCTTGTAATATTATGACACTTTCACGCCTTACATTTTTTTTCCTTCCCATGAAACGATTCTATGAATTCTTCTTTAGGCTGTTATTAAAATTCTGTCATAAGTCTTTTAATGGGTTTCAAACAACTCCCAATGCTGTGCAGACAAATAAAACATTTGTTAGAGCATGCCATTTGTTCCCTGGATGGACGATCAGTGCCATAGAAGTTTAAAGTGATGTGCCATTAAGTGCCCAGTGGGCAGTACCTAGCACTGGACGTGACCATGCTATCATCTCTAAACTAAGGACCGTTTGTCTCTCTAGTCCATGATTGACATCTTCTGGCGTCACACAGCCCTGCAGTAAAATCACATGCAGGCTCAGTGTTAACCCCAGACCAGGCACGTGCCATACATTACCTTCTGCCATCCACCATTTTCGTCCCCGCCCTTCCAGGCTCTAGTCTTTCACCTAATGCCTCTCTACCTCTCCTTCCTGGTGTACTGCACCCGTTGATGATGCATATGGAGTACAATGAATTATGGTGGCAGACCCAGAAGGTAATGTACTGTCTGGGGTTTGCACATCGTCTGCACGAGATTTCAGTGCAGAATTTTAGAAGATTTCAGCCTAGAACAAGGGGAATGAGTAGGGCTTGGTTTAGTGATGATGGCATGGGCACTTGCCGTGCTAGGGACTGGGCACATGGTGCTTCATTTGCATACTACTACAAAATCTTTGTTTTTTTTTTTGTTGCACTGACACTCCATCCAGAGAATAAAAGGGTTGCGCTAACAACTGTTTCCATCATCACGGAGCTCAAGAGTAATCTCTCAAGGGACAAACACAGGTCTACATCTCCTGAGGTTAACCACCTATATTTGCTTTAAAAAATTAGTACTTCTTTTAATCCATCAGAAATGTGTTATGTACTAAACCGAGCTGCTGTCTATTATATTTCCTTCCTAGGACACACAGTCATATTCACAGACCAGACGGGCATGAGTGCAGCTGGACATGTCATGTTGGGGACAATGGACGTTCATCACCACTGGACCAAGGTGAAAATGATTGCTCCATGATTTTGTGACACACAAAAGAATTGCTGTAGTAAGAATGACCTGCCTAGGAGTAGTATTTAGCATCATATATAATCCAAGTTGTATGCCACATTGATATGGTACTAATAGAACTCTATGGGCCCAATACTATGTGTTCAAATTTATACACAATGTTTTTCCATGGATTTTCAAAAAGTTCAATCAAACGCCGTATTACAGAGGTAATGAGGGGAGAATAGAGCCTATGGCTCCGGTGTCAGTATGGAGCCACTAGAGCTGACAGATCCTCGGTAACTAAATCATGTTGAAATTAATGGTCCTGAATTAGAAAAGGCTGCCACTACATTTCCACCGTAGTAAATATGCAAAATTCCCAATTAAAACTTAACATTTATTAAGATAAACATAAAACTCCTTTGTACCCACTGTGCGACATACATACATATAATAGCTATCTCCAGAGTATATATATGATTGCAAATAAGTATTTGTACTTTCAAAAGGTAAGTATGCAATCTCTTTGAGGATTGATGCCTCAATAACTCACGGTTCAGATGACCACAAAAGATATCACTGGACAGGAGCCACGGAAGTGAGGTCGGGTTAAAGGGCAACTTCTGTCCCTATTGTATCCCTCGGACTACCCCTGCCTACAAGCGGAGCACCCGCCCCGAAAGGAGCGACCCCACTTCTCGGTGGCTAAACCCTTGCTGTCCCTGATACAACTCCTGGAGACTAGTTGTCCTTAAATCTTGAATTCAGTCTCGACGCGTTTCTCCCATGGCGTTGTAAGCTATAGGTTCATCAGGAGACTTTTTGGCAGGATTAAACCAAGAGAACTATAGGTAATGTGGCACCCAGATGATAAGAAGCGCATTTAGTTCACAAACTGCACATCTATAAATACCTGTGCCAGTAAAGCATGTTTCTACGCGCCAAAAGATTCAGCCTGTGCCACGTGTAAACGCCCGATACGTCACTTCCGGTCATTGGAACGCAAACCGGAAGTGCGTGTATTGTATGAGGCTAATCCAGGAAACTGCAGCCGATAGTAAGTCTAGAAGACAGGAGATGACGTATCGGCTCGATTCTTATTTATACCAGACCCTAACCAAGGAATAAACCGATACTAAATACAAACGTAGAGCATTTACACTAATTATAGTAATATCCATGTTTACTAGTAACGATTTTGTGATGGATTTATACATCTCAATAACGTGGGGCCGGAAGTACCTTGCGTTCCACACTGGAACGCATAAGGAATCGTATAGGCGCGGAGATTAACATGATTCATAAAACTATCACAATGGGAAGTACTGATGTAGGTATACCAATATCTCACTGCTGATAGTAAAAATAGATGAAACATTTCTAAATCTTATTTTTAAGAAATAATGCTAAACCTGCACGGTAATAATGGGTGACAAGTGGATAATGGGTAAGTCAACAAGTAGATGAAATTGCACTAACACCAATTGATAAGGTGCAAGTGAATTGCTACTGATTAAGCAACATATAATAAAATAAAGAAAATTTGGACTATTTTTCGTCCGATAATTAACAGGTTTTATAATTAAGTGTCATAATATTAGCGATAGCATGGCTTGGGGAGGAAACCCTTGAGAGTCTTCAATAAAAAGAAAGGACGAATTTTTCTACATCTAATATATAGAAGAGACTAAAGGAAGCAAGTATATGAGATCTGTTCATTGAGGCCCATTGGACTAACGGTTTTTAAACTGTGAGTCCATTCTGCCTCTTTCTGCAAAATACGCCTATCCCAATTACCGCCCCTTGGAGACTGTCTCACTACTTCCACCACCTGGAATTTCAGGCAATTAGTATTGCCATTATGTTCTTGTGTAATATGTCGCGCTACGGGTTTGTCCCTTTTGTTAGTTCACCTACCCTCCGTCTCAGTTCACGTTTTGTTTTCCCGACGTAACTGAGTGTACAGGTACATAAGTAGACAAGGGCGGATTGGGAACTTAAAGTGGCCCTGGAAAAATTACTAAAAGTGGCCCCATTTTGTAGTTGGATCCAAATTGATGGAAGGCGGGGCCAGAAATACCATATTGTGGCACATTATACCACCCCACAGAGCCAAATACCACAGTCCATCACAAAATACTGCCAGCAGCACAAAATACATCCCCAAAAACTTCTACTTGCCGGTCGTGAGGAGGGCCCAGGCGGCCCCCTGGGCATCGGCCCACCGGGAAATTTCCCTGTAAGGTCTATGGCCAATCCGCCCCTGTAAGTAGACAACACCCTGCGTGCGACAATTTGCGAAATCACGCATTGTGTAAGTCATTCCTGTGGTGACACTTGTGAAACTTTTAGATTTAAAAATATATGGGCAGCAGACACAATCCCTTCCACATTTGTAAGTACCACACGGTCTCCTATCTAGCCAGGTACCAACAGCAGATGGTTTCGAATAGTGACTATGGACAAGTCTATCCTTAAGTGATCTTCCACGTCTATAAGTAATGGATGGATAGACTGGTAATATATCTCTGATATCGGGATCTGAGCGGAGAATTTCCCAGTATCTCCTAAGTATTGACAACACTCTATGATTTTGATCATCAAAGGTCCCAATAATCCGAGATATGTTTCCACCATACATTTCCACCGTACAGCCGGGCAGTGAAAATGATTGCTTTCTCCAAACCTTTTGATCAGACCTGTGCTGCAGGCTCCTTGTATTTCTGTGCCTGACTACCTTGTCCACCCCTGTGTGTTCTGATATAGTCCCCGAATAATCAGTTTAATGGCTCTACCTTCCTGTGCAGGATGAAAGGAAAACTGCTTCAAATAGCTTTAGAGAAAATCAGTCTGGCAAGTGGAGAACGGCTGCATGTGATCTGCCGCTGAAATGTTTTAGTGCTTGATTTATAAGCATATTGTGGGCTGGAGCTTAGTTTTATGGCATACAGGAGACTTCAGCAATCAGCTTCCGTCTGTGCTCGTACACTCAGCAGTCATGTCTTCCTCTTCTGCGTAGACAGTTATGGTTTCATTTCATGGACGCTTTGGAAAAATAATGTTCGTCCATAATAAAATTCTTGAAGTGAACTGTTTCCTGCTACCTGCTATAGGCACGGCTCATTGGATTGCGTCGAGATAATGCTCTTCTCTTGGGAAATGATCACTTTGGTTAGATAACTAGAATGACGGTTCCTGAAAGCTTCATGAAAATTGACATCTGTTTCTAAGCAATGAAGTTCCTGAATCAGAAGAAGCATCTCCTACATTACCGACATGCACACGTTTTTATGTGATGTTCATTTGTATGGGAGCTGAGTCCGCAGACACGGCCACTACATATTGAGTGGGGTCTTCTGCTTCTAATTCTGTCCACTGTTTAGTCCCCGGCGCCGATGGCTGACAAAAACAGCTGATCATTGGGAGTGTTTGACCTCCATCTCGCCATGATCACAGATTATTATTATTATATATATTTATATTATTATATATTATTCTAAAATGTTTATTATATTTCACTCTGACATTTTTCTTTCTTTTTTTCTCAAGCTCTTTGAAAGGTTACCCAGCTACTATGTACTTCAGGGAAAGTTGCTGCAGCTACAGGATAGGATAAGCCATCTCCTTGGGGGCATTGATATAGTGCACATTGAGGAACTGCAGCCATTGTTGACAATGGAGGAGCATTACTCTGTCCTTCATGCATTTTGCAAAAAGCTGCTAAACCGGAGAGTACCCATTCATCCACGCAGTTTACGTGGACTGCAGATGGTGCTGGAAAAGTAAGTGATGGAGGATGCAATATGCTTAATTACAGGTACTGTCATTTATGCATTTAATTGACCCCTTAATGACCAGGCCTAAAAGAGTAAGGGCCCATTCACATGACCATGTGAACGGGTCCGCACCTATTCCGCAAAATTACGGAATAGGTGTGGGCCCGTTCACTTCTATGGCCGGCACGCGGCTCCGCAAGAAATGATAGAACATGTCCTATTCTTGTCCGCAACAGCAGACAAGAATAGGCATTTTGAACGGGGCACCCGGCTGTGTGCTCTGCAAATTGCGGAACACACACTGGGCGGCATCCGTGGTATTGCTGATCCGCAATACTACGGCCGTCTGAACGGCCCCTAACTGTCATTTCAGTTTATTTTTACATTTATTTTTTTCTATTACTTGCACGTCTGTTACTGAACACAGGAAAGAGAGGAGAACAGGAACATAGTTACTGTTAGCGCTAACCGCTGGCAGTCCTATTCTCCTCTCACTTCTCTGCACTCTGTAACTAACAGGGATGTCGAGTGAATACAGAAAAAGGAGCAGAACTGCCATCATGGTTCGGTAGCAGTTCTGCTCCAAGTCACATAGGCAGGGACCACAGGCACAGATGGTAGTGAGAAGAGGTAAAGTGAGAATGTTCTAAGTGCAGTAGACGCTGAAGACGGACTCATCTTAGCAATGCTGTTCCTTTACAGCATGTTTTCTAGTAAAAAAATAAACACCTTTCTCTAATAAAGTATATTACAAAAATGCTTAACATCTCTGTCCCTTCGCAATATTAAAGGGGTTGTGTCACAAAGCATATTCTACATTTTTCAAACCAGCTCCTGAATCTGAATACTTTTGTAATTGCAAGTGGGCTATTCAATAAAATGTATCTGTATAGCACCACCTGCTCCTTGTCCTTTCCATATTTTTTTGTCTGTCTCACAAAATTGATGAGAGATGACAGTGCATGAAACTGGCCCTGTGAGTCAAGAAGAAATTGGAGGGCCTGGCAGAGGAAGCAGGAGGCAAGGGTGCACAGAGTGGCTCGAGCCCGCCCTCAGTGCACTTAACTGCTCATTTGCATGTGGATTAAAAGTACTTTTTCTCCATAATGAGGTAACAGATCGCATTTACAGCGTCAGATGCACATGACTAGTAAAGTAAATCAGGAAATCAAAGTGGACAGTAGTCCTGGTACTCAAGATATGAGGGTGTGTGCCCCTAAGGGGGTTTGATCCAACTCACCCCTAAAGATGGAATAAAGGAGAATCACTTTATACAAGATATTTGGAGTGCCGTCTTACTTTGTAGTGAGGACGTTCAGGATGCTGTTATAAACCATATTCTTTTTACTTTCCGTAAAAAACAGTGATCATTTTGTGCCACGTTTACATGAGATGGGACATTTCATCATACCAGCCGTGTGTGACCCGCCATCTCTACAGTGGTTTCTTCTGGCTCATGCGCAAAAAGCAAGAGAAAAATTAAAAAGGAAAGAAGAGTAAGTTATGATATTTTATATATAAGGGATTATTTTTCTTGAAACCCTTCTACCCAGGCCTGTTTTCACCTTCCTGCCCAGGCCATTTTCTGCAAATCTGTGGTAATAACTTTGGACGGCTTTTACTTATCCAAGCCATTCTAAGAATGTCTTCTCGTGACACATTGTACTTCATGACAGTGGTAAATTTGAGTCGATATATTTCATCTTTATTTATAAAGAAAAAATTTACCAAACATTTCAAAAAATTCGTAATTTTCTAAATTTAAATTTCTCTACTTTAAAGACAGATAGTAATACCTCAAAAAATAGTTCCCCATATGGCTACTTTATGTTGGCATCATTTTGTAAATGTCATCTTTTTTTAGGACGTTAGAAGGCTTTTTAGAAGCAGTTTTTCAAATTTTCAAGAAAATTTCCAAAACCATTTTTTTAAGGACCAATTCAGTCATAAAGTGATTTTGAGGGGCTTACGTACTGGAAACCACCCATAAATGACCCCAGTTTAGAATTGGTGTCAATCCCTCTTCTCTGGTACTCACCTTCACAAACAATCCTTGGAAGCAATAGTTACCATCCTTCCTAAAGAAGGGAAGGACCTACAACACTGTGGGAGCTATAGACCCATATCACTACTAAATGTGGATGTAAAAATTTGGACAAATCTATTGCCTAAGAGGCTTACTCCCTAAATTTATACATCCTGATCAGACAGGGTTCGCCCTAGTAGAGGAACCACAACTCTTGCAGGCTTATCACAGCCATTCAAATAGCTAGGAAGGCAAGTCAGCCATTGGTTCTACTAGGAATAGATGCTGAGAATGCCTTTGACAGGATCAATTGGGACTTCCTGCAAAAGACATTATTACGTTTTGGAATATCAGAAGGATTCCTACAGGCAATTGTGTCTTTATATAGTGACCCAAGTGCCAAAGTTAGGGTTAATGGGACTCTGTCTCCCTCCTTCCCAATCAGAAAGGGCACTAGGCAGAGGTGCCCGCTTCCCACTACTTTCTTTATTTTTGTTGTGGAGACTCTTCTCCAAGCTATTAGAGACCATCCACACATTCAGGATATTAAGGTAGCAAACAATAAGCCTAGGTACACTAATGCGGCTTTCGCCGATGATCCGCTCATCATGGTCACGAACCCTGTCGCCTTCCCGCATCTACTAAAATTATTTAAACAATATGGAAACCTCTCCAATTTCAAGGTCAACCACTCCATATCCGAAGCCCTGAATGTCTCTGCTCCTCCAGCGATCGTGTCAGTCCTAAAGACATCCACACCCTATAAATGGCAGACATCCCACATTACTTATTTAGGGGTTAAAATTTCCTCTCAACTTGGAAAGCTATTCCATCTGAACTATACCTTCTTACTTAAGGATATCCAAACACACGTAAAGTCCCTTAGGATCCCTTACGTCTCGTGGATGGGACGCAAAAACCTGCTAAAGACCTTTAACATGCCCAGACTATTATATCTCCTACAAATGCTTCCTATTTTTCTCCCCAACTCCTTTTTCTCTCAAGTAAGAAAGATCTTCTCAAACTTCCTATGGAATGGAAAGAGGTGCGGGTGGGATTGGGTTCGCATCACGCATTGCACCCGCGCAGAAACATCGCCCGTGTGAAAGGGGCCTTACAACTGCTAAACACTCTCCACGAGGAGAAATGGCGATCGTTCATCATAGGACAACATTTACCATTTTTATTATACTCCTGAACAATCCCTCCAAATGGCTTTGTGAATTCTGCGTCGGTTTTTTGTCTTTTGTACAATGAGCTGGCTGGTTCAATTGTTACTAAATGTTTTTGTTTTTTTTCTCAAATTTAATCAGGTTGAAAATTGAAGAACAAGAGTTAACCAAAGCATGCCAAGCCAGTGCATCGCTAAGTAGACTGTATAAGGAGCCCAGCGTGTCCTGTGAGCAGATGATCAACTGTTGTCAACGGCTGATTGAGGAACCATTGCCCAACTTGATGGGGATGCATTTGTGTGTCTCTCATTACTACTCTGTGTTGCAAGACGGAGACTTATGTATTCCCTGGAACTGGAAGAGCTGAAACATAGCGCATTATGTGCTTGGCAACAGCAATATGACTGTTTCTATATATTTCTACTAAATATATGAGAACGGCTACCCTGGATTTGAGTCTGGGCAGATATGTTAATTAAAATATATTTATTTTTAATATTAAAGGTGGTCACACTTTGTCTCAAGTCCTGCAGTTGCTCTCACGCTTTATACTACATTATTTGGAGCACTAAATGTTGGTTGAACAGTTGGTTCTGTGCTGTGGTGGTCAGGGGACTATTTTTGATAGCACATTTGGTTTACTCTTGTAGGAACGTTTCTGCAAACTGTAGTATAATTGTGTAAGTTTTGAGAAAGTTTCAGGCTAGCTGTCATAAAGTCGTCACAAATCAAGCATTAAAGAGGGTTTCCTTCTTAAGAACATTTATCACCTATCCTCAGGATAGGTTATAATTATATATAATTGCTAGGAGCACTACCAGTCACTAGAGGGAAGCCCAAGTGATCATACAGTTATTACCTATTCTGTGGGAAGGTGATAAATGCTGTTAATGGGAAACTCCATTTTAATGATCACACATTTAAGTTTGAAATACTTTTTCCCCAGTCTTTTACAAAGGTATAAGCATCCACCCCGCCACCCCCATAAATGATAGGTGTGTGAGTGATTGTTCATCGGTATCTTGAACCTGTGCAGCCTCTTTCATGTACCATTCGGGCCGGATGCATCCTGGACTGAACTAGGGCTTTAACCTTGTACTGGTAAGTGTTGACTTTTTTCAGTGATATATTGTACTCTGCCACTGGAAATCAAAGCAAGTCCAGGTGTAGCCCAGCAAATAGGACTAATTCATACAACCCTCAGTCATTGTGGGAAACGCTGGCCGTGTGTCGGCTGCTTCGCCCGAGCAGACCGCGACTCCCTTGACACAAACTGCATTGTAGTGATTTATGATACGGTCAGTTCCTATCTGATCAGAAGTGTATTGTACTGTGCAGACATGATGATGTGAGGACACTGCAATAGACACACGATCGGATGAAGAGTGGCTGTATCATAAATCTCTATGATGTAGTGAGTTCAAGAGAGCTGCTGTTTGTTGGGGAGATGTGTCCGACACATATCTCATGTTTCGTGGACCGAGCATGGTCACGTGAATCAGAACTCAGTGTGGTTTGTGCGACTTGGCTACACATGTGTAATAGTGCTCTTAGTTGTTGAAGTGTGTGTCATCACTATACTACACCACGCCTCTAACTCCACTCAATGCATAACTGTAATCCCCCAATCCCACCCAATCTCCTTAGGGTTATGGGTGAATAGCTTAAAATGTAACTTTTAATAATATCCTTACAAATGTTTTTATGCCTGTTACAAGAGTAAAAATAGTCGCAAGCACACTTTTTAGGAGTGGCGAGGGTGTGATAGGGGCTGACAAATTTAATGTAAAAGAGGAGTAAAAAACTACTCCAGTCATGGCCCTGAGTAGTTTTTACACCAGGTGCACGGACTGCAGGAGGTGCAACTAATTCGTAAATTAGGCCAATCCTCCGGCAGTGCAGAGGGGGAGCAAAGATCACTGGAAAAAAGCCAGTCTTTGTAAATTACTCTCAATATGTTACTTGACAAAATCTATCATAGGGTACATGTTGGTACCAATACACCTTGCAATAAATGAAAGAACCAGCTGGTCCTACTGCATCCAGGGTGTCACTAATTCAGAAAAAAGGTCCCAGTAATGATAGAGCAAAAAGAATAATCATATAAGGACAGAAAGGTAACTGTCCTGTTAAATCCCCAGCAGGGGGCGCTGTGCTGGCCTTGTAAGAACTAGCCACCCCAAAGTATAACAGGGTAATCTAGGGCATTGCTTCCCCCCTTAGTGCTACCACACAGTACAGTAGTTATGAACACATTGTGCCCTTCACAGTAGCAATATCCACATTGTGCCCCCTCTCAGTAATAATGTCCACATTGTGCCCCTTCACAGTAATAATTCCCATGTTGTGTCCCCTCACAGTAGTAATTTCCACACTGTGTCCTATCACAATAGTAATGCCCACATTGTGCCTCCTTCACAGTAGTGATGCCCACATTGTGCCCCCTCACAGTAGTTATGCCCACATTATGCCCCCTCACAGTAGTTATGCCCACATGGTGCCCCCCTCACAGTAGAAATACATTATAGCCCCTCACAGTAGTTATGCCCACATGGTGTCCCCCTCACAGTGGTGCCCCTCACAGCAGAAATACATTATAGCCCCTCACAGTAGTTATGCCCACAGTGTGCCCTCCTCACAGTAGTTACGCCCACATTGTGCCCCTCACCGTAGACACGCCTACTTTGTGCTCCCCCTGACTGTAGTAATGCCCACCTTATGCCTCCCTGACTGTAGTAAGGCCTACCTTGTGCCCTCCTCACAGTAATTATGCCCACGTTGTGCCCTCTCACAGCGGTAATGCCAACATTTTGCCCCTGTTCAGTAGTGCCCACTACCAGGTCCACTAATAAAGTAAAAAAAAAAAAATTTTTAAACTTTGAATACTCACCTGTTTCCCAGCTGATCGGACACATCCGGTGTTCCCACCAGCAGCATGGTGCGGTCACACACACATTACACTGGGTAATGTAGGAAGCTGATTCTGTGGCCTTCACCACTCCTCCCACAGAGCCCAGCATCACAATGTGTGGCCTCCTGGGGAGCGCTGCAGCTCAGCGGAATGGTGGAGCAGGGACAAGACGACTCCCTGCTTCACTATGTTAATCAATTGCCTTGGTGCACGCTAAACATTTTGGACCCAGTGCACGTGTCCCTCTTGTCTTTCCCTCGCTACGCCCTCTTCAGAAAAAAGATCCAGCACAATCATGGGACCTACAAGTAGCTCTTACCACTATTAATGTCAAAGTGCACAAATCTACCATTTAAAAGGGGCTGCACCAGTTAGGCTCTGTGCGTAATGTCAGAGCCTTATGGTTGATGTATACATCGGGAAACACTCCTGGTATATAGATCAAAGATATCTATAGAGCTCCGCTGTGGCCTCTTTTGATCTATTATATGTCAGTATACCTTTTTGTTATAAACTGTAGAGGAAAGTACAGCAGACTGTGTTTCCTATACACTAGGCCACGGCAACAAACATACTGATTGGTATATGTTTTTTTCTCAATTGGAGTCAATAGGAATATGGTGACATACAGGGGCAGACTGGGAACTTAAAGTGGCCCTGGAAAAAATACTAAAAGTGGCCCTGTTTTGTAGTCGGGTCCAAATTGATGGAATGCAAGGCCAGCAATAGAATATTGTGCACATTGTACCACCCCAACAGAGCCAAATACCACAGTCCATCACAAAATACTGCCGGCAGCACAAAATACATCCACTGGCCGGCTGTGAGGAGGGCTCAGGCAGCCCCCTGGACATTGGCCCACCTGGAAATTTCCCTGTAAGGTCTATGGCCAATCCACCCCAGGAGACATACGTCAGAGCCTTCAATATGTTGAAGAACCTTGAGCACAAGAGCTTTGGGTATACGTGGGGAGGCATGCTAGGAGGAACTATTTGCTACCCAGAAAGAGCCCAGACTAAATTTACCCTTGAACTTCTAAGCAAGCAACAGACTAATAAGATGCTCTTGGCAGATGAGGTAAAGACAGCTATTTGGCAACAGTACCAGAAGACATGTTTAGCATTTAACCAGAAGAACCTCCTATCACCTGGAAAGTATGATGGCGGTTCAGGACAGCGCAGCATCATAAACCAGACTATGACTTTTTCCTTGTTGCAGAAGGTACTTGTGGATAATGTGAGACCATATGTCAAAAGATTGAATATCTGCCTAAAGCCATATGTCAGTGACCCTAAACATACCAGTAAATCCATCAAAGAATGACTTACCGTACCGTATTGTTCTTGAATGACCAGGTCAAGAGATTCTTTGGAGGCATTTGAAACAACTGTGCAAATGCACAGCTGGAGGAGTGGGAAAAAATTCTCCGGCAACATCATGATTAATATCTGACTGAATGAAGATAAAATAATTGATATATTTGTATGTTACGCTAAATGGGCTGTCCTTACTTTTTCAAATGACCGTGTATATATATGTGTGTATATTCTCTCTCATTTAGAGATGAGGTTCGAAAATGTGTTTGTAGAAATTGGCCAATACAACAAAATGTGTGATTAAACCATTGATGAAAGAGAAGGAAGGAAGAGGAAGTGTTGCAATTTTATTTTTAAAAATGTGTGTTCCGCTTAGTACTCTTGTTTGCATCAATTTAATTGTGTTCTGTTATAGTGAGTCTGTGTAGGTACATTTCACATCATCAGTGCAGGATCCTCAGTGGTACTTACGTTGTATGTGGTATATATTATTGCTGAGGCTACACGGCAACTTTGGCTGCAGTAAGCAAGTTGATGCAATTCAACAGTTGCAAAAATCCTATACTGTTGAATCTTTTATACAGTTGGGTTGCAGCAACTTGCAAGTTCCAATGCGACTCCATTCTCTTACACTAGAGACAAGTAATGCTACATACCAATCTATGGTTGTGCAATTCTTGGCATAGGCAAACTCACCGGATAGCCAAAGTCTAATAGTTAGGATCCTGCATTGGCTACAGTCACACGTCACACAGCCTTATCTGTTAGCCTATTCACATGCCCTATTGTTTAACGGCCGGTCAAAAGCAGTCACAAAAAAAATTGGACATCTATTTAGGCCGTTTTCACAAACCAACGGCCCCCATACAACTGAAACCTGACGTTTTCAACTGCCGTTTTTTTATACAGTCGTGTAAATGTAGCCTCAGCATTAGGGCTCATGCACATGAACGTATTTTCTTTCCGTGTCCGTTCCGTTTTTTGGGGCTTTTTTGCAGACTGCATGTGGAACCATTCATTTCAATGGGTCCGCAAAAAAAACGGAAGTTACTCCGTGTGCATTCCTTTTCTGTATGTCTGTAAGTCCGTTCCGCAAAAAAAATAGAACATGTCTTATTATTGTCCTACCGATTACGGACAAGAAGAGGACTGTTCTATTAGGGGCCAGCTGTTCCATTCCACAAAATATGGAATGTACACGGACGTCATCCGTATTTTTTGCGGACCACAAAACACATACGGTCGTGTGCATGACCCCTTATACTGAAAAGATTTTTTACAATCAGAATTTGCGTGACCTACTTAAAATAACCAGACGATGGCACTGCTGAGCCACAGTATAGCCTTATCATGAGACAACAAGGACATCATACACTGGTCATAACGTGAGGATGTTTCAGCTCCAGATAAGGTTGCTTAGATATACTGTATGCAAAGTGTCAATTAATAAAAGGGAGGGAACATTTAAGAGTTTAGGGCCAACATAGATATCTGGGCAGTGAGGATAAATACACCTGAAACATTCAGAGCTTTCCTGCACCATATTTCCTCCATGGAATAAAAAAATAAAGCTTCCCCGTCAAGGAACGACTTGAAAAATATCAGCTCAGCCGCTTTCCATGTGCTGGACAGACCGGATAACAATGAGTATAAAGTATAGATAAGGCGGGATACTGTATTTCGAAAGTTATTATTTTGATGGAATAAAGTGGGGTTGCTGCAGTCACTTGAACTTTGTGCTTATTTACCAGCTTATGTTCTTTTTTCATTGGTAATGTAATTATAAGACTGTAAGCGATGACGTGGGTCTCTTTGGTATAATGATTGTATTGCATGCAATACACACCAGAACTCTGCACTGATGTACTGCTGTCCCCTCTCATCTGTAAGCAGGAGGAACGTGGGAGAATATATGTAGACACTAATTGTTAACAGTCTCCCAGACCTCTTTACATAGTAAGAGCATAGCTATAGATTATTCAAACTACATCTAAAAAGGAAATTTTTAAATATTCTAAGAAAATACAATGACTAGCTGCTGTTAATGAGCATTAGTAATGGAAGCATAGAAGCTCGTATCGTAGATTTTTTTTGTGTGTCCGTAAACCCAATCCCAGCCCCACCCCTATAAAATCAACCTCAATATGATGATCTCTTAAAGGGAACCTGTCATCAACTTTATGCTGCCCATACTGACGGCAGCATACAGTAGACACAGGTGAGTTGATTTCAGCGGTCTGTCATTTCTAAGTAAAAAGTAAGTGGTTGCCGAGAACCAACATCACAATCATTGCAGATTAGGCCTGGAAAAGAGTCACGGCCACCTGAGAAGCGTGGTGGTTATTCATGAATTCCTGCTCTCCCTGCCCACCTGCTGATGATTGACAGTAACATAGTTTATAAGGCTGAAATAAAACAATTCTGTCCATCCAGTTCGGCCTGTTTTCCTACAAGTTGATCCAGAGGAAGGCAAAAAAACCCTGTGAGGTAGAAGCCAATTTTCACCACTTAAGGGGAAAAAAATTCCTTCCCGACTCCAATCAGGCAATCAGAATAACTCCCTGGATCAACAACCCCTTTCTAGTAACTATAACCTGTAATATTATTACACTCCGGAAATACATCCAGGTCCCTCTTGAACTCTTTTAGTGAACTTACCATCACCACCTCCTCAGGCAGAGTGTTCCATAGTCTCACTGCTCTTACCGTAAAGAATCCTCTTCTATGTTTGTGTACAAACCTTATTTCCTCCAGACGCAGAGGATGTCCCCTCGTCACAGTCCTGGGGATAAATAGTTCATAGGAGAGATATCTGTACTGACCTCTGATATATTTATACATAGTTATTAGATCTCCCCTCAGTCGTCTTTTTTCTAAAGTGAATAACCCTAATTTTGATAATCTTTCTGGGTACTGTAGTCCACCCATTCCAGTTATTACTTTAGTTGCCCTCCTCTGATCCCTCTCCAGCTCTGCTATGTCTGCCTTGTTCACAGGAGCCCAGAACAGTCTTCTACCTAGTTTTCTTCCTTTCTCTGTAGGAGAGAACTTCCAATCATCAGCAGATGGGTGGGGAGAGCAAGAGCTTGTGAATAACCATGAATTTTCTCAGGTAGATTTGAATCTTTTCCAGGTCCGAGCTGAAATGATTTTGATGCTGATTCTCGGCAACCACTTACTTTTAGCTGATGTGTAATACACTGCTGAAATCAGCATTTCTGTCACTATTTTATGATGCCCTCAGTGAGGTCAGCATAAAGTTGATGACAGGTTCCCTTTAAGGTGTCTATACAATCTACAATAGTTGTTGACCGAATGCTCGTTTCTCAACTCCCAATGCACGCTCGACAGAGTGTGGGTAGAATCCTATGTGCCCATTGCTTTTTTTTCCCCTGACATCATCTGTCGGAGAGTCAAGGCTCACCTATACACACACCCCCATACATACTAGACTGTTGGTCAACCTTGCTGAAAATGGCAGGTTCGGGAATGAATGGGGTCACAGTGCGACTCGTATGTTTACTGCAACCGTGATATACAAATCGCCTCCTGCATGGTTCACTCAGATCAGGCAATCAGAATAACTCCCTGAATCAACGACCCCTCTCTAGTAACTATAACCTGTAATATTATTACACTCCAGAAATACATCCAGGCCCCTCTTGAACTCTTTTACTGAACTTACCATCACCACCTCCTCAGGCAGAGAGTTCCATAGTCTCACTGCTCTTACCGTAAATAATCCTGTTCTACGAGTGTTTGTGTACAAACCTCCTTTCCTCCAGACACAAAGAATGTCACCTCGTACATTTACATAAGCACTAAACCTAAAGGAAAATCACTGATTCCAACCAAGTGCCAGAAGAAAAACTGCAGCACAATCCCAAACAGGTTAATTGGACCTGTAGAGCATTGGGTAGAGAGTGGTGCTGTGCAGGATTAAAAATATGAAGGGATCATTGCATTTTACCAGCTTTGTAGGCACTTTACATTATCAGATATCCTGGCTAACCCTTTTGGATCATAGTTGACTTAATTTTTTTCTTTTTACATGCATAAACTATACATATCTTTTCTCAAAGATAATTGGCAACATTTCAGAAACCTAGTATACAGATAGGCTTTAGGACCTGGGAATCGCCATATGTAAATCTGGTGATTCTGCTGCAGTCGAGTGCTTGTTTGATTTACAGTCTGAAGTTTTCTTCTGGAAAGCTGTTGAGGACTAGCCTATCAATATACCTGTTTAGCATAATGTATATGCTGCATTTGAGACTAGGTCTTCAATTTGCATATTCTTCTGGCTGCATTATATAAAGTCTGTTTACACATGGATATGAAGACCGAGTATAATCCAAAAATAAGAATAAATTCTCACAATGAGTAACCAGCAATCTATTTTTTAAGGTGTATCACTTTAAATCCCCAGACTCCACTTTAAAGGGAACAGTTAAGCTTCTCAAATTGCTGGTTTTAATTACACAGGTTTATAGCACTTACAGTAAAACTCAAAAGCTGTTCCTGTACTAATTTATAGCATTTCTCAAAGGCCGCCATATGTCCGTCAATCAGCTTGATTCCTCAGTTTCCAATATGTAACCAGAAGCAAGGTGAACACAAAGCAGATGGAAGTCACAAAGTGACACACAATAAAAGCAGCGTCTAGATTTACAATATGATTGTTGAGATTTCCAGGTAGATGGCGGATACTCTTCCTTCGGTCTGACTCACAGCTTATGATCCTAGTGACTCATTGTGACTCATCATACCTACTGGAATCTCAACACCCTGCTAAGGCTCCTTCCCGCTCTGGTACATAATGGCCGGAGGCCTCCCTGCTGCTTACTGAGAATGACATCTAGGACTCATCAGATAATCACTCTAAATGAGGGCTGTGCTTTAATTAGTTTTCTCACTTACCCATTAGATATTAATGCAGTCCAGAATGCAGACCACAAACTACTACTCATTTAAATCTATTGTCATTATCGTTTGTACAAACGTTCAGGTTTTTTTTTTCTGAAGCAAAAACTAGGAGTAGACTAAGAAAATAAAAAAAGATGTACTATCTGTCCGTAATACTTTCTCTCCTCTTGTGATCCAGCCCTGTTTAGGGCTTCAGAAATTAATGACACTTTTGTACTAGCCATAAATAAAAAGAGTGTTGTGTTCAGGGGTTAGTAGAAACACTGAACATATCCTAAGCGTTTGGAGACAAGACATACAGACACAAAAAGAAACAGCAAAAACAATGGCATAGTTAAACAAATGGTACAAAACATAAACATAATCACAATCCAACTGGACATAAAAGTAGGGAAAAGAGCAAAGCTAGTGTCATCCAACCACTGCCCCTACCTGCTTGGACGATCTGTCCCAAATGACAACCCCCAACTGGTCAAAAGTCCCTACGCTGGCTAAGTGCAGGGACCTACTCAAAGCACCCACAGTTTGAACTGCGGGGACCTGTTCACACAGCCGGAAACCAAGCATACCAAACAGACATGAATCATGGTCACATGCGAACCAGATCAAAGACATAGGATCAGGATTAAGGTATAAACCAGGACCCATGCAGACCAGGATACATACAGGAAGCAAGGCGTTCATGGTCAGAACAGAAAGACATATCAGACATTGATGAACAATCAGGCTGACCACACAAGTCACAAGTCACGAGTCACAAATACTCTGGCCAGGTTAACACACACCCTGCACACAGCTTTTTGGAGTAGTACGCGAGAGCACAGGCAGCCAGCCTACATGACAACACTGAACCACACTGAGACAAAATATGGTAAGTGTCTACACCATCTATGTATCTGTAGTAAAAAGTAGCTTTAGATGGTATGCATAAAAGAGAGGCAACCCCTACATGTGTTCAGGGTCTCCGGGTGGTGGTGGCAGTCCAGGTTTGCACAATCCCGTATCCTAGGGCCCCTTTACACAGGCATACACAGCAGGCATTTATTAGAAACAAACTATTCCTGATAACTACCTGCTCATTACATTACATTTACACGCAGCAATCACCTCCGCTGTATGGGTACGAGTAATTGCTAGAGTGATTGCTTGTACCCATACACACTGGAGCACATTTATTAAGCTCGCCTTTTACAGGAATAAAAAAAAAAACACTGGCAGATTTGAAACTCATGTCTTTAAATTGCCTCAAATTCATAATCTCTTAATAAATCAGTTTAATCGTATTTGGTTTAAGTCTGACCTCTAGTGGTTGTTTTCTTGTAAGATAGGTTCATATTCACTAAGACTTGTCTCATTGTTTTGCGCATGAAAACATTGTGCAAATGACTGGAAAAAAGACACAACTTTCTCTCTTTCAATGGAAAAATTGCATGAGTTCCCCCTCAAAACAGATATGAAAATAAGCTTGGTCAGGAGTGGAGTAGAAATAAGACACCTAATTCAGGTGCAAAAAAGGTGCACCAACATAAATACATCGGGAATAAGGAGCAAAACTCCAAAATTAGTCTCAAAATAAGAGTTAGACAAACAAGGCGCAAATACCTTCTAAACAGGTGCAAAATCAGTTCGTAAATGAGAACTAAAAGTAAGTCAGTCTGAAAAAGCTTTTTTACCCCTGAAAACAGGCACATACACTATAGTAAGTGTGCCACATTGTTTCTTGGCAGCAGATGGCAGTTTAGACAGCACAATCTGCAGCCCAGAAATGATGATTTAGGTAACAAGTATTTGCTCAGTCACAGGGTGATTAGTGGCCCAGAAATGATGATTTATGGTGCATGTGCCGACTGAGTGAAGAATAATCAGGAAGGAACCATTCCTTCCTGATAACTGTCTGCTCGTCAGTGGAAGTAAAGAGCGGCATTAACATGCATTAATCACCTGCACTGTATGGGGCTGAGCGATCACTCATCCTCATACAGATTCATTGTTTTTGGGCAGCAGATCACTGATTTAATATGCTGCATAAACAATGAATTCATCTGATGAATTGGTTGATCGGCGGCACCTCTACATGGGCCAGTTATCATGAACGTATGTTCGTATAAATGTTTGTTCTCGATAATCGGCCCAATAATGGTGCTATGTAAATGCATCTTTAGGTGACTGCGTGTGGCTACACTGACTTTCCTCTCTGACCCCTGTAAACGGTCTTGATGCTACAGAGCCGATAAGTATATCTACACTCTATTGATTTTTAAACAAGATGCCTGTACTTTGGATATTGGATTGTGGAGATATAAAGAAGACTTCAAGCTTGACCCGTGTGTTGCGTGAATTTTCTAGACTTGTTGTGGGGAGTGGAGGCTCTCAATATGCACTCATATGGTTTGACAGTGGGGAAAAAAAGTATTTAGTCAGCCACCAATTGTGCAGTTCTCCCACTTAAAAAGATGAGAGAGGTCTGTAATTGACATCATAGGTAGACCTCAACTATGAGAGACAAAATGAGAAAACAAATCCAGAAAATCACATTGTCTGATTTTTAAAGAATTTATTTGCAAATTATGGTGGAAAATAAGTATTTGGTCAATAACAAAAGTTCATCTCAATACTTTGTTATATATCCTTTGTTGGCAATGACAGAGGTCAAACGTTTTCTGTAAGTCTTCACAAGGTTGGCACACACTGTTGCTGGTATGTTGGCCCATTCCTCCATGCAGATCTCCTCTAGAGCAGTGATGTTTTGGGGCTGTCACTGGGCAACATGGACTTTCAACTCCCACCAAAGGTTTTCTATGGGGTTGAGATCTGGAGACTGGCTAGGCCACTCCAGGACCTTCAAATGCTTCTTATGAAGCCACTCCTTCGTTGCCCTGGTGGTCTGCTTTGGATCATTGTCATGCTGAAAGACCCAGCCACGTTTCATCTTCAATGCCCTTGCTGATGGAAGGAGGTTTGCACTCAAAATCTCACGATACATGGCCCCATTCATTCTTTCATGTACACGGATCAGTCGTCCTGGTCCCTTTGCAGAGAAACAGCCCCAAAGCATGACATTGCCTCCCCCATGCTTCACAGTAGGTATGATGTTCTTTGGATGCAACTCAGCATTCACTCGCCTCCAAACACAACGAGTTGTGTTTCTGCCAAACAGTTCTACTTTGGTTTCATCTGACCATATGACATTCTCCCAATACTCTTCTGGAACATCCAAATGCTCTTTAGCAAACTTCAGATGGGCCCGGATATGTACTGGCTTAAGCAGGGGGACACGTCTGGTACTGCAGGATCTTAGTCCCTGGCAGCGTAGTGTGTTACTGACGGTAGCCTGTTTGGTCCCAGCTTTCTGCAGGTCATTCACTAGGTCCCCCTTGTGGTTCTGGGATTTTTGCTCACAGTTCTTGTGATCATTTTGACCCCACGGGGTGAGATCTTGCGTGGAGCCCCTGACCAAGGAAGATTATCAGTGGTCTTGTATGTCTTCCATTTTCTAATTATTGCTCCCACAGTTGATTTCTTCACACCAAGCTGCTTGCCTATTGTAGATTCAGTCTTCCCAGCCTGGTGCAGGTCTACAATTTTGTTTCTGGTGTCCTTCGACAGCTCTTTGGTCTTCACCATAGTGGAGTTTGGAGTGTGAGTGTTTGAGGTTGTGGACAGGTGTCTTTTATACTGATAACAAGTTCAAACAGGTGCCATTACTACAGGTAATGAGTGGAAGACAGAGGAGCCTCTTAAAGAAGAAGTTACAGGTCTGTGAGAGCCAGAAATCATGCTTGTTTGTAGCTGACCAAATACTTATTTTCCACCATAATTTGCAAATAAATTCTTTAAAAATCAGACAATGTGATTTTCTGGATTTGTTTTCTCATTTTGTCTCTCATAGTTGAGGTCTGCCTATGTCACACTCTGGTGTGGAGGGTATAGCCACACCAAGCGTAAGAGGGAAGGGAAAAAACCAAACAAGGCAAACGGTCACCTCCTGCAGGTAACCCTGAAACTAGGCCCTGGCTGACTACCAGTATGAACAAGCCTTAGTGGTAGGAGAGTTCATACACAGGAACCTAATAACAAACTCACCCTAAAGAACCCTGCAGCTAGTGACAGAATCAACCCGTTCCTCCAAGAGGACGGACAAACAGGAGACTCCAGAAGGCAAAACCACAACAGGGAAAAGTAGGATAAACACAATAGGGGAAATTACACTTATCTTAATGCAGAAATTGCAGGAACCGGATCTTAGCCGAGATCCACACCACACACAACAAAGTCAGCAGACAGTATAAACCGCAAGGAATATTGGGAGAGGAAGGGATAGATGGGGAAAGATAATCACCACACCCACAACAGCTGAGGGGAAGGGGTGTGGTAAACAGCAACCAAACCAAGAGGAAAACATGTCAAATTATGTCACTTTTGAAAGCCTAGCCGAACGCCTGCAAACCACATTCGTGACAGCCTATGATATCAATTAAAGGCCTCTCTCATCTTTTTAAGTGGGAGAACTTGCACAATTGGTGGCTGACTAAATACTTTTTTACCCCACTGTATGTTGCTGGGGAGAAGCATACCTACCTGTTCCCCACCACTGTCTTCCATCTTCTAAAGGTCTCCCACTGCCACTCTCTGGTCTCTGTTGGGGGTCATGTGGCCACCAGGGGCGTAGCAATAGGGGAAGCAGGGGAAGCGGCTGCTTTGGGGCCCAGACCCACAAGGGGCCCCCTCAGGAGGAATACTAAAAGATTTTATTGTCAGGCCCCCCTCAACAGTATTATACAATGACATTATATACAGTATATACGTGTAGAAAACGGACGGAGCGGCTGCTGGGCCTCGTCTGAGAGAACAGTTTTGACCAGCCACAGGAGTGGGGGATGCGTGAGTTGGGGGTTGCGAAAAAGTTGCTAAGGGGGGGCCCCCGTCTAAAATTTGCTGTGGGGCCCGGTCAGTTGTAGTTACGCCACTGGTGGCCACTGAAACAATGATTGACCGCAGCAGTGACGTGTCCCACATCTGGACCATGAGTCGCATGGGGGACATATCACCGCTCCAGCCAATCATTAGCTGCAGCAGCCACATGACCCCTGTCAAACTGGAAGTTTACCAACAGGGGTCGGAGAGTGGCCGTGTGAGTGGGAGACCCAAGGAGCCAGAACCCAGCGGGGAAGAGGTGAGTACACTTCCCTCCACAGGTCCAACAACATGGAGGCAAAGTCTGGTCAAAATGTGGACAACCCCTTTAAGAATGTAAGAAATCCAGTACAGAAATGCAGCATACATTTCTTTCTGTTCTGTAAGGAATGTTGACACAGTCCTTACTTTACTGCATCATACATGAGATTTATTTTCTGTTCCTTGTGAACCTGCAGTGCACATTTCAGGACAAGCTCTTTCTGGCAGGAAATCCCACATAAGCTTTGCTATATGTAAAGTCTGTTCCAAGATACTCGGCAGTGTCACCTGCTATTATTAGCTAGCATGTGTAACACAGACACATGAACCCTCAGCAAATGTATGCCTATTACGGTATCTTCCTCCTCTTATATCACTCCTGTAGAACATTCAGTCCAAAAGTCCAAAAATACAGAACCTGTGTGCCAAGTGCTTCCAGCTAGAAAGTAGTTTATGCCTGATAGGACTGGTACGATGTAATGTGCCGCATGTATCATGCACCAAGTACACAGATTTTAGAAATACAAACCAGCAATCTGTAATTTGTTTAGTGATATAATCTATGTCTGAATGTTCATAGTAACAACTATAGCATTTCAGGTCATAGCAGTGGAGGCTTCTTGCAGTTTGTGAATTCAGAAGTATATTACCACTTACCAATTTGGAAGACTTAAAGAGGACCTTTCACCGCTCCTGACATGCCTACTGTAATAGCTTCATGCATTCCCCACGTACTAACAATTCTGGAACATCTATTCTTATCTCTCTATGTTGTGCCATTCCTTTATTATTTACACTAGAAGTTATGAATGAATTGCTATTTGCCTTCAGTAAGGGAACAGAGGGGAGGTAACCAGTTGGGGGTGTGTCCCTGCACAGACTTACTCTATCCAATCAGTGCTGCCATATTTAGACTGTGCAGGGACACACCCCCAACTGGTCAATAAATTTAACTTGGAGAACCCCTTTAAAGGGGTTGTCCAATATCAGGAGGAAACCAAACCCCCATTCCCTGGGATCCGGGTGTAATAAAGAGCAGGTACACACATACCTGATAGATTCTGACCCGCCACTTGAGTTCTTCTGGCTGGGCTGCAGTGGTGACGTCATGTCGTCAAGATGTGACTGCTACAGCCAGTCACTGGCCTCATCGGGTGCACCACAGAAGCCAGTCACCTATAGGTTCCTCCTATTTCCTTTGCCTATAACGGAGCAGAAGAACAGAAAGGCTGAACACTGATGTGAACTTAGCCTAACCTGTTTTGTTGTTAACCAAGCATCAATGTTGTCTTGGATAAAAGGCCACAAGGTGGCACTCATCAGCTGAAGTCACTCCAAACCATGATCTCTGACAGCGATAGATGATAGCGTCTTTTGAATATCTTTTTGTAGCACACACATATATGAGAGACTTTAATATCAATGTTTCAGTCCTCTTGGTTTAAGGGAGGGCTGTCAACTTTGTAAATGGGGACAAGCTTCAGTTCACAGGTGAGTGCTATCACCGTCAGTGTTGCAAGTGAGCATGATGAAGTCATGATATGAATCAATAAGTATCCGGCAATATGATATAGCATGCTTTGTATTCATAGCCAGCTGCCATATGGCGTGAAGTGTTATCCCATGTATAATGTCTATGACTCAGTAGGCCACTTATGACACCCCCTTGAGGTGCTTAGATCAGAATTAGAAGAAACTGTAACGCTCTAGCAATACAGAAAAGCACACACAGGTTTCAGGTTTGTATAGAAGAAAATCATTTTCAGAATGCATCTACAAAATTATCAATTGCTTCTTGTCAGTGAGTGTCCACTAAGTTGGCCACAAATACATTTAGTGTATGGCCAAAAGTTGGGATGAGGACCACCATGAACACTTTCAAGAGCTGTCATAGTACAGGCAAAATGTACAGCATGATGTCCCAATAAAGGGATACCTCTCCACAAGGAGAAACCTAATGGAAATGTTAAGTAGTTTCTTACTTCATGTACATCTTCCCCATGATTCTTTCCCAGTTTGGAATCTCCTGACCCGTTTTCACTAAGTAGGCAATCACTCTGGTTTGCTTCCATCCTGTATGTAGCACTTCCTGTTGCTGCATCCAACCAAACCCATGATGCACTTCTCCATTCTCTTCCACAGCTCCAGCACCGCAAACTCCTGCACCGAGTTTCACGTGATCATGTCATCGATTGCAGGAGTGAGGATGTTATGTGGACCGCCTGCACCAGGACGTGGCATCACAGCCCACAGATCGGAAGAAAAAACAATCATTTGCATGCGGCAGATCATGGTGGACGATCTGCTGACGGCAAACAATGATTCAGTATAGGGAAGAGTGATGACAAAACAATCGGCCCTCCCGATACTGAGGAGGAGATTACAGCATGTAATAACAGCTGTCTCCTCTACTAGGAAGCCGACAATCGCCTGTTAAATTGGGCTGTCTAATACACCCTTAAAGGGGTTGTCCCATGAAAAATATTCCACAGTTTTCAAACCAGCTCCTGGATCTGAATACTTTTGTAATTGCATAAAAAAATAGCAAAGACACTGAGTTATTCATTAAAATATATCTGTACAGCACCACCTGCTGTTCTTTTTCTTATTTCTTTGTCCTGCTCACTGAGATGGCCACACATGCTCAGTTTCATCTTTCAACTGCCTCCTGAGCTGTGATAGGAAGAGCATGGACACGCCCCCTTAGCTGCAGCAGAAAAGACACTCCCTTTGAGCTATCAGCTTGATATAAATCTAGCAGAGCAATGAATGGGGAGATCTCTGGATCCATGTGAGGTACAGGGCTGGTTCTAGCTTTGTTAGAAAGAGGTTGTCATGTACTATACGTTGTCTGACTTTCATTTTTCACATTATTCATGGGATAACCCTTTTAAGTCACTGGATCTGCCCCTGACTGCTTCTTTTAAATGTGTTTTAATGTTTTATGTGCCACAAACAGGAAGTTAATATCACCAACCATTCTCATTTTATTTAGGTGAATCCATATAAATGGCACACCCTGTATATCCAATGAGCCAAGGGAAGACACAGACATGGAATTGTATGAAGGGGCAGTGGGGGCCATACTAAGTTTTGCTGTGGGACCCTATGAGATCTATATACGCCCCAGCAGTACTGTCACAGTAAAGTAATAATTAACTTAGTGACATTAAAGCATGGGAATAATGGGGCAGATTTATGAAAACCGTCTCGAAAAAATAAATCTTTGTTGCCCATAGCAACCAATCATAGCACAGTTTTCATCTCAAAACGCTCTGGTTAAATTAAAGCTGAGTTGTGGTCGCTGCGGGTAGCAAAGACCTTTATTTTAAACAATTTTTATATATGAGGCCCAATGTGTAAAGTGATGTCATAATATAAGAATCAGTAGCGCTACAGCTCGGAATTATACAATGATGTCACTGTACTGATGTACAAAGTGATATCATGGCACAAGAATAAAGCTCACAGTGATGTTATAGTACAGTGTAACAGGGTTATCCCACAAAAATATTCTGCAGTTTTCAAACCAGCACCTGGATCTGAACACTTTTGTAATTGCATGTACCGTATTTTTCGCCCTATAAGACGCACTTTTTTTCCCCCAAAAGTAGGGGGAAAAATGTGGTGCGTCTTATAGGGCGAATACAAGTGAGCGCTTCCATAAGGAAGCGCTCACTTGTACGTAGGGACCCCCATCAGACCTCAGATCAGCCCACCCAGCCACTTAAAGACCATACTTACCTGTTCTGCGCTGCCGCTGCCGTCCGGTCCCACGCTCCGCGCTCCTCTCTCTTCCCTGCCGGCACGCACTATGACCTGACGTGCCGGCAGGGAAGAGAGAGGAGCGCGGAGCGTGGGACCGGACGGCAGCGGCAGAGCAGAACAGGTAAGTATGGTCTTTAAGTGGCTGGGTGGGCTGATCTGAGGTCTGATAGGGGCACAAGACGCTGATCTGAGGCGTGAAGGGGCACAAAACGCTAATCTGAGGTCTGATGGGGGCACATTCTGCTGATCTGAGGTCTGATGGGGGCACATTCTGCTGATCTGAGGTCTGATGGGGGCACATTCTGCTGATGTGAGGTCTGATGGGGGCACATACTGTTGCTCTGAGGTCTGATGGGGGCACATTCTGCTGATTTGAGGTATGATGGGGGCACATTCTGCTGATTTGAGGTATGATGGGGGCACATTCTGCTGATCTGAGGTCTGATGGGGGCACATTCTGCTGATATGAGGTCTGATGGGGGCACATTCTGCTGATGTGAGGTCTGATGGGGGCACATACTGTTGCTCTGAGGTCTGATGGGGGCACATTCTGCTGATTTGAGGTATGATGGGGGCACATTCTGCTGATCTGAGGTCTGATGGGGGCACATTCTGCTGATCTGAGGTCTGATGGGGGCACATTCTGCTGATCTGAGGTCTGATGGGGGCACATTCTGCTGATCTGAGGTCTGATGGGGGCACATTCTGCTGATCTGAGGTCTGGTGGGAGCACAGTGAGATGGTATGGGGGCACAGGGGCTGATATGGGGGTCTGATGTGATGTCCTTAAATTTATGGGCAGTCTGATAAGAGGATCTGATGAAAAATATTTTTTTCTTATTTTCCTACACTAAAACCTAGGTGCGTCTTATGGGCCGGTGCGTCTTATAGGGCGAAAAATACGGTAATTAAAAATTTAGTTTAGTCACTGAGTTATTCAATAAAATGTATTTGCATAGTGCCCCCTTCAGTTTTTTTTTTTTTTTGTTTTTTGTATTTCTCTGTCCAGCTCATTGGTGTGGACGCACATGCTCAGTTTCGTCCTTCAACTGCCTCCTGAGCTGTGACAGGGAGGTAGCTGTAGCAGAAAGGAGATGCCCCCCTGAGCTTCAGCAGTAGGGACACGCCCACTGAACTGCCAGCTGGATATATATGAGCTTTGTTAGAAAGAGACTGTCATATATTACATGATATCTGATTAGAATTTTTTACATTAATCATGAGATAATCCCCTTAATGCTCATTATCATATCACAGGAAAATGTGTGCAAAAAATTAACAGTGACAACCAGTAAAGAAATCAATTCACTTGTAAAAAGGTGAGCAGCAATAACAGACCATGAACAAGAGTGGCACTGTTCTTGGTTGAAAATGCTAGACAACCTCTTCAAGATATTAGAGGGGTTGTGCCAACTTATCAAAATGATTCCCTATCCACAGGATTTGGGATAACTAACTGAATGTGGGAGCACTGTTCCCTCTAAGCTGTAGTCTCCTGAATTGAAATAGTTACAAATTCTAGTTCTGCAAAGCTGTTATTGGGCTCCTTAAATTAATCCTAATTAGTATGTCATTTTGTCTCTCCTTTCCAGAACACACAGCTTAGAGGGAACAATGGGTGTGGGTCCTACCACTGCGACCTCCACCAATCTCAAGAACAAAGTTCCAGTTCCCTCATCCTGATGGAGTGGAAAGAGTGGAACATGACCAGGGGCGTAACTACCATAGCGGCAGACCATGCGACTGCTATGGGGCCCCGGTCTGAAGACAGAACAGAATGCTTTCAGGAGCATTCCGTTGTCTTCAGTTCAGTTTTGTCCCCATTGACAATGAATGGAGACAAAACTAAAGCGTTTTTTTCCGGTATTGAGCTCCTGTGACGGAACTCAATACCAGAATTTAAAAACGCTAGTGTGAAAGTAGCCTTAGTTGGGATTATCTCCTCTTCTACTGGAGGTGAAAACTTGGTCAGGACTCTAACCTCTAAATAAATAACTCATATCAAATGAAACAGTGGAAAAAATGGCCCAAGGGCCACTGAAAATGTTTAGGTGGAAACCCTTCTGTCCTGTGTGGGAAGGGGGGCTGGTTTGATCCTTGCTATGGGACCTTTACTTCTCTATGTACTCCACTGAACGAGACCCTCATTCTTGGAATCAGGAGGGCCCCCAGTGATCGGTACCCCACAGATTAGTTACTTGTTCCCTATTCTGTGGAAAGGGGATAACCCCTTTAATGAGCCAATCACAACCACATCCACTTACTGTGGAGACATTTTTTAGATTTTTTTTTTTACAGTAAAATATTCCAGTTAAAAATATCTGTTGCTAAGAGATCAATAGCTGCTAATACAAATGCAAAAGCTCTGCATATATTTACATGTAAAAAATAAGCAGGCAGACTCTCAAGGCATGAATTCTATAGAATTTACTAGAAATGTATAAAAATTAATATCCAATAGACAAAAATATAATCAATAATGAACGATATTAAAAGATTTACATAAAATAATAAAATTTGATCCAGTCCAATATTGCTGCGGACCCTGAAGAGATGTGTCTACCCATGCAAATATACCGTATATATAATTAGTTGCAGAAAATATGGTAATCCAAAATGGGTTGCAATACATTTAAAAATGAAAATAACAATAGGGATTGAAATGAGATAAAATGGATAAGATGAAATAAAATTACATAATGTAAAATGAAATGAGATGAAAGAAACAAAAGAAAAGAAAGAAACAGAACTGGAACTGGGCCGACCAGGGTGTGCCACAGACCTGTTCATGAGCCAGGCATTGCGTGTGGGACACAACCTGATGGACCGTCAGAAAAATCCAAAGTTTGGCATTCAAGCCCCTAGGGACAAAGGTTTCAAAATCGTAAATCATTCTTGATTCTGCTCTAGACATTTTGGGGGGAATTTATCATTAGGAAAATATTTGAAGTCAGTTTTGCTTCAGTCTGTGTTGGAGTACTTTCTGCCACATTTATCAAACGTCACAGGTTGTCTGATAAATGTGTCTTGTCCTTAAACCTAACACTTCTGTCTAGAGAAGCTCCTCCACTTTTCCTACTCCACCCTCCTCCTGGAGTGAGATTGCGACTATTTTGCGACTTTTTTTAAAAAGTCGCAATGATAAATCTGGAGTGAAACTCATTAACATGGCTAACCACACCCACTTTTCCACCCATATTACAAACTGGAGTCAGTGGTGTACACATGCAAAAAGTCGCAAAAAAATGCGCAAAAAAGTCGCAAAAGCCCTATCGTGCGACTTTTTGAAGACAGAATTCTGGAGTGAAGGTGTGATAAATCAGGGCCTTTGGCTGTAAAGTCTCTCACACTCCAGTGAGCTAGGATCACACACCAGAGCATAGCATGTGGTCTCAGTCTAAGGGCCCATTCACACAACCGTGTGAATGGGTCCGCATGTATTCCGCAATATTGCGGAATAGATGCGGCCCCATTCACTTCTATGAGAGCGGGCAGCCGCGGCTCCGCATAAAAGAGCCAGAATTAGGCTTACCAGTAATTCATTTTCCATGATATCACCATGACAGCACGACAAAGAGATTGACGCCTGACCTCTGTAGGGGCAGGAACAGAGAAGTTTAACTCCTTCCCGACCAGCGCCGTACATGTACAGCGCTGCGGGAAGTGAGTTGCTAGTACTACGGCGCGGCGGACACCCGGCCGCGGGCGTAATCGCCAGGGAACCGGGGTATGATGGCTGCACTGCCCGGCAGGCAGCCATGTTAGTTAAGGGCAGGGGGCGGTATTTCCGTCCCCCTGCAGCTCCGGTGGCTGCGATTGGCCGGTTTTCATAGACCGGCCCATCGCAGCTCCAGGAAGTGAATCGGAGCTGCGGGCGGGGAGGGTGGGGGTCATCGCAAGGTGACATGTGCTGAACAAGTCAGCATCTGTCTTCCCAGAGGTCAGGAAGAGGACTCCAGTGTTTGGGGTCCCCTGCCAGCGCTGCCATTGGCTGGAGCAACGCTCCAGCCAATCGCAGAGCTACAGCTGCACAGAAAGAGGCAGAACCTTCCTGCATGCAGCCATTCTAGCTGGTGACTGCATGCAGAGAGGTACTGTCCTTTTCTGTGCTGCTGTTGGCTTGCTGGGACTTGTGGTGCACCACCACTGCGACCTGCGTTTTTCCTACTGAAAAGAAGAAGAAAAGAGGAAGAAAAGAAGAAGAAAATAAGAAGAAGCAGTTCCAGATCCCTAACCCACCCTCCGTCCCACCCCCTCCCGTTCTTTTTTTATGCACGTCACTTGATCCGTGCGTTTTTTGCTCTTTTTTTTTCTGCTCTGCACCACTTTTTCTGTGTGCGAGCTGTGACCGCCCAGTGCTTTTCAATGCATACCTGCCTGATCAGCACCTGGGGATCATTCTTTGTGCTTATTTTTTTTTCCTCGTGTTTCCTAGTGTTCGTTTTTTACACTGTAGTGACTTTCAGCATCTGCACATTTTTTTTATTGCCCCCCCTTTTTTTAATTTTTTTTATTCTATTTCAAAACTTTAAAAAAAACCTTCACGTGTGAAAACACTACATACACACCCCTCTGCTAGTAATTTTTCATTTTCACAAATGTGTGCTTTGAAATGCTTTTAAAAGTGTTTCTGCCTTCTGTGAGACAAAAAAAGCTAAAAAGTACCCTTTCTACCACTTAAAATGTTCGTACGGGAGTGCTCTTTCCAAAATGGAATTGGGCTACAAGCACATATGGGGTGTTGCCGTATTCGGGGGGAAATGGTGACCAAAATGTGGGGTGCATTTTTGTCCCGTTACTCTTTCTGAAAGTGAAAAATGTGGGTGTTAAGCAACTTTTTTGTAAAAAAAATTGCAATTTTTCATTTTCACTGCCGTGTTTATCCTGATTCTAGGAAACACCTTTGAGCTCAAAGTGCTCACAACACACCTTGAAAGATTCCTTGAGGGGTGCTCTTTCCAAAATGGGGTCATTTTTGGGGGGTTTTCACTGTAGGGCCAGCTCAGGGTGCTTTCATGTGCGACATAACTCCCAATTATTATTCCAGCTAATTCCGCTCTCCAAAAGCCATATGGTGCTCCTTCCACTGCTTTGCACCCATACATCAGTTTTTGGGCACATATGGGGTGTTTCTGTAAACTCCAGAATCGGGGTAATAGATTTAGGGTTTTGTTTTGCTGTTAACCCTTGATGTGTTTCATGAAAAATGGATTCAAACTTAAAATCTGCTAAAAAAAAGTGAAATTTTGAAATTTCATTCCAATTTTTCGTCAATTCTCATGGAACACATAAAGGGTTAACAAAGTTAGTAAAATCAGTTTTGAAGAGCTTGAAGGGTTTAGTTTCTAAAATGGGGTGATTTATGTGGAGTTTCCACTATGTAAGCCCCACAAAGTGACTTCATAACTGAACTGGTCCTTAAAAAAATGGGTTTTGGAAATCTTAAAATTTTAAGATTTGCTTCTAAACTTCGAAGCCCTATAACGTCCCAAAAAACTAAAATGTAATTTTCAAAATGATCCAAACTTAAAGTAGACATATGGGGAATGTAAAATAATAACTATTTTTGGAGGTATTACTATGTATTTTGAAAGTAGAGAAATTGAAATTTGGAAATTTGCTAATTTTTCCAAATTTTTGCTAAATTTGGTATTTTTTTTATAAATAAAAATTAAATATTTTGCCACAAATTTACTACTGTCGAGAAAACAATCTCAGAATGGCCTGGATAAGTAAAAGCGTTACAAAGTTATTACCACATAAAGTGACACATGTCAGATTTGCAAAAAATGGCCTGGGCAGGAAGGTGAAAACAGGCCCAGGGTTGAAGGAGTTAAAAGGACACCTCCCACCACCAACACCAGTGTTTACCAAATAACAGAGCAAACAAGTGGTGAATAATGCTAGACAAATATTACAAATTTTTATTTTTTTGTATTAGTATTAACTTCATACCAGTACCAAAGAAAAGACCCCCAAAGGGGAAAAAAAGAAATGGGAGGGAAATATCATGCCGTTGTGGCGATATCATGGAAAATGAATTACCGGTAAGTCTAATTCCGGCTTTCCATATCATCACCACGATGGCACGACAAGGAGATATACGAAATAATTCTTAAGGGGGGGCCACTGCCTGAAGGACCTTACGTCCAAAAGACAGATCAAAGTAATTTGAGAAATCTAAACGGTAATGTCTCATGAATGTATGTACGCTGGACAAGGTGGCTGCCTTGCAAATGTCTTCAAGGGAAGCCCCTGCTCTTTCAGCCTAGGAGGACGACATTGCTCTAGTAGAACAAGCCCTGATGTTGGGAGGACTTTGCAAATTCTGTATCTCATAACACATACAAATAGTGCAACGAATCCACCTGGCTAAGGCAGACCTAGAAATCCTCTGGCCTTTGTTCTTCCCTGAAAACTGGAGGAGGAGGCAATCTGACTTCCTAAAATCTCTGGTGACCTCCAAATACCTAAGAACTGATCTTCTAACATCTAGGGAATGAAAGGACACCTCCCTATCATTAGAAGGAGCATTACAAAAGGAAGGAAGAATGATCTCCTGATCACGATGGAAATTGGAGACAACCTTTGGGAGAAACCCTGGATCTAACCTGATGACCAGCCTATCGTCTAAGATCTTAAAATATGGTTCCCTAATGGAGATAGCCTGTATTTCTCCCAGTCTCCTGGTAGAAGTAATAGCTACTAAAAAAGCAACCTTAAAGGAGAGGAGCGTAAGGGAACAGTCCACCATGGGTTCAAAAGGGGCTAAGGTGAGGCCTGTAAGGACTATATTAAGGTCCCAGGAAGGTACCCGGGACTTAAAAGTAGGTCTAATCCTAGCCACAGCGCTCATAAAACGTCTTATCCAATGATGATTGGCAAGGTCAGAGTCAAAGAAACAGCTGAGGGCCGACACTTGTACTTTTAAGGTAGAAGGCTTAAGCCCCATCTCAAGACCACATTGTAGAAAGTCCAAGATCTTCTGAATGTTAGGACTATCCGAGTTCGGGGATGGGTCTCCAGCCCATAAACAGAACCTCTTCCAGATTTTAAGATAAATAGCTGAGGTAACTTTCTTTCTACAGGACCTGAGGGTGGAGATTAACCAATCCGATATTCCTTGACTCCTTAAAATATGGATGTCAGGATCCAGGCTGTCAACTTTAGAAACTCCGAATGAGGTCCATCCTGATGGGGCCCTTTCTGACTGGCAAAATCCAAGGTTCCGAGATTGAGAGTCTCTTTAGGGATGAGAGAAGGCTAGAAGGCCTGGGGATCTTGTGCCCCCTTGATGGGATAGATAAGCCACCGTTGTTGTGTTGTCTGACAGGATCTTGAGATGGTGACCCCGTAGATGATCCTCTGCTATTTTCAGGACTTCCCATACCGCACAAAGCTCTCTGAAGTTCGAAGACTGGACAGCTATTGACTGAGGCCAAGCCCCCTGGTAACCGTAGTCGCCAACCTTCGCTCCCCAGCCCTTCAGGCTGGCATCAGTGATTATTTGGATTTGGGGAGTCTTCTTCCAGAGTACTCCCCTCGCCAGATTTTTTGAATCTGCCCACCAGAACAGGGATGCTTTGACTGATCCTGGAATATGAACAACTCGATCTAATGATGTTTGTTTTCTGTTTCTTTTCTTCTGGAATGTACTGATCTTCCGCACTAGGGAGAGTATTTTGTCCTGAGGAAGGAACGTCATCTGCAGTTGTGAATCGAGGAACACCCCCAGGAACCTGACTCTCGAGGACGGTAGGAGCGAAGATTTTTCCCGATTCACTATCCATCCCAGGGATCGTAGGGTTGACAAAAGAATCTCCAGGTCTATCTGAAGCTGGTTCTTTGAATCGGCCACAAGAAAAAAATCGTCCAAGTATGGAACTAGAACTAGGTCTCCCTGTCGCAAAAATGCCACCATCTCGACCACCAGCTTGGTAAATACCCTGGGAGCAGATGAAATCGTGAAGGGAAGGGCTGAAAACTGGAAGTGATTAATGGAGCCTAATGAGTCCTGAACTGCAAAACGAAGGTATTTTTGAGACCTGTGATGAAGGAGGACGCGATAATACGCATCTTTTAAATCTATCGTACACATAAGAGTGTCTTTCTTTATTAATGGTATCACTGAGCCTATAGATTCCATCTTGAATCTTCTGTAATTTATATATCTGTTGAGAAATTTTAGATTTATTATTGTACGAAATGATCCTTCTTTTTTCCTTACAAGAAAGAGAGTGGAATAGTATCCCTTTTTCTGCTCTCGAGTCGGGACCTCGACTATCACGTTCATCCTTAGAAGATCCTGGACACCTCTCCAAATTCTGTCTCGATTTGATGGAGACCCTGGATCTGAGATGATGAATTTCTTTGGGGAAACAAAGAAAATTCTATTTTGTAGCCTGATCGAACTAGAGCTAGGGCCCAGGGATTTGAGGATATTTGTTCCCAAGCCCAAAGAAAATTCTTCGATCTTCCCCCTACTCTGGCGTCATTGTTTCTCATTGGTTTTGTTCTGGGGATTAAGGAGGAAGCCTCTTCCCTTGCCCCCTTTAGGATAACTCCACTGCCCAGATTTGCCTTTTCCTCTATAGGAACGATCCTGGGTGTTACCGGAATGAAAGGAATATCTCCTCTTATAGGGTCTTTCCTCAGGGAAACCTTTCTTCTTATCAGCGGCCTTTTCTAATATCTTGTCCAATACTGGACCGAAGACGTATTCACCCAAGAAAAGGGATCAAACAAAGTTTCATTTTTGACGCTTTATCCCCCGACCAGAATTTCATCCAAATCGCCACATTAGAAAGACCCGCATCCCTGGCAGAAAAACGTATTGATTCCGTGGAGGCGTCAGCAAGAAAGGCCATAGCTGATTTTAGAAGTGGAAGAGAATTTAAAATGTCTTCTCGAGGGGTTTTATTTTTTATGTGCTCCTCAAGTTCATTAATCCAAAGGGTCATGGACCTAGCTACTGAGGTAGCCGCTATATTAGTTTTAATGTTATACATAGCTGACTCCCAGGATTTGCATAACAGAGAGCCTGCCTTCCTTTCCATTGGATCCCTCAACTGCGAGGCGTCCTCAAAAGGTAGGGAATTCTTTTTTTGACTTTGGCTACCTGAACGTCGATTTTGGGAATTTGGTCAAACAATTTGGATTCATTAGAGTCAAATAGGAGACAGTTTTTAAAATCCCCGGATACGCCAAGGCGCTTCTCTGGTTCCCTTCTCTGCCCTGGCCTCTGTAGGGACAGGAAACACTGGTGTTGGTGCTGGGAAGTGTCCTCTGTTTCTGCCCCTACAGAGGTCAGGGGTCAATCTCCTTGTTGTGCCGTCGTGGTGATGATATGGAAAATAAAACATGTCCTATACTTGTCCGCAGGAGGGGACAAGTATAGGCATTTTCAATGGGGCGCCCGGCCGTGTGTTTCGAGCGTTGCGGAACACACACCGGACGGCACCGGTAGTATTGCGGGTCCGCATTTTTGCAGACCCACAATAATACAGTCGTGTGAATGGGCCCTTAGGGCTGTGCTGGGTTTTCTTTCTTGTGATAAGTCAGGTGACCATCACTGCAGCTCCTTCCTAGGGCAGTGATGTCACGTTCATTGGTCACATGGCCTATGTGCAGCTCAGTTCTATTCAAGTGAATAGGCCTTGGCTGCAATACCAAGGACAGCCACTATACAATGTACAGCGCTGTGCTAAATGAGCTGCGAGGAGGCTGCAGCACTTACAGGAGCACCGTGGCCTCTTCAAATAGCTAATCGATCTGATATCGATGACCTATCCTGAGGATGTACCATCAATATTGTACTCCCAAAATACCCCTTTAAAATTCTAGAATTGTATCCACCTTGTTTGTTTAATTTAAAATCTAACAGGGTAAAAGGTTTCCCCAGAATGACAACTTTCTTGCGAATAGATGATTAGTCTCATTGGTGGGGTCAGACACAAGAGGGCTGTGGTTAGCACTGATGCCTTGTAGCCAGAGGCGTAGCTAGAGGTTCAGCACAGGGGGGGCGAAACATACTTGAGTGGGCCCCCCACTTGGCTTCCCAAACGCACGTTTCCAACTTCACAGGCACATACTACTAGTTGTGGTTATAATATTGTATTAGAAAGATTACTATATAAACTGCTAGATCATCTATGCTGCTAAGTACAGTACAATAGACTTTCTACATACCCTACTCTAAATACTCTACCACATAATGCAGTGAAATATAGGAGTAATAGGAGTAAAAAACAAGAGGACTCCTATGTTAAAGGAAACCTGTCCACAGTTTTTACATCACTAAACTAACAGTCCCCTGCCCCCATCAGACCTCAGATCATCAGAATGTGCCCCCCATCAGACCTCAGATCAGTGTATTGTGCCCCACCAGACCTCAGATCAGCGTATTGTGCCCCATCAGACCTCAGATCAGCAGAATATGCCCCCATCAGACCTCACATCAGCCTACTGTGCCCCCATCAGACCTCAGATCAGCGTATTGTGCCCCATCAGACCTCACATCAGCCTACTGTGCCCCCATCAGACCTCACATCAGCGTATTGTGCCCCATCAGACCTCAGATCAGCGTATTGTACCCCATCAGACCTCAGATCAGCAGAATGTGCCATTAGTCCTCACATCAGCCTACTGTGCCCCCATCAGACCTCAGATCAGCGTATTGTGCCCCCATCAGACCTCCGATCAACAGAATGTGCCCCCATCAGACCTCAGATCAGCGTATTGTGCCACATCAGACCTCAGATCAGCATATTGTGCCCCCATCAGACCTCAGATCAGCAGAATGTGCCCCCATCAGACCTCAGATCAGCGTATTGTGCCCCATCAGACCTCAGATCAGCGTACTGTGCCCCCATCAGACCTCAGATCAGCGTATTGTGCCCCCCATCAGACCTCACATCAGCGTATTGTGCCCCCATCAGACCTCACATCAGCTTAATGTGCTCCCATCAGACCTCAGATCAGCGTATTGTGCCCCCATCAGACCTCATATCAGCAGACTGTGCCCCCATCAGACCTCATATCAGCCTACTGTGCCCCTATCAGACCTCAGATCAGCGTATTGTGCCACAATCAGACCTCAGATCAGCAGACTGTGCCCCCATCAGACCTCATATCAGCAGACTGTGCCCCCATCAGACCTCATATCAGCCTACTGTGCCTCTATCAGACCTCAGATCAGCATATTGTGCCCCCATCAGACCTCATATCAGCAGACTGTGCCCCCATCAGACCTCATATCAGCCTACTGTGCCCCTATCAGACCTCAGATCAGCTTAATGTGCTCCCATCAGACCTCAGATCAGCGTATTGTGCCCCCATCAGACCTCATATCAGCAGACTGTGCCCCCATCAGACCTCATATCAGCCTACTGTGCCCCTATCAGACCTCAGATCAGCGTATTGTGCCCCCATCAGACCTCAGATCAGCAGACTGTGCCCCCATCAGACCTCATATCAGCAGACTGTGCCCCCATCAGACTTCATATCAGCAGACTGTGCCCCCATCAGACCTCATATCAGCCTACTGTGCCTCTATCAGACCTCAGATCAGCATATTGTGCCCCCATCAGACCTCATATCAGCAGACTGTGCCCCCATCAGACCTCATATCAGCCTACTGTGCCCCTATCAGACCTCAGATCAGCGTATTGTGCCCCCATCAGACCTCAGATCAGCAGACTGTGCCCCCATCAGACCTCATATCAGCAGACTGTGCCCCCATCAGACCTCATATCAGCAGACTGTGCCCCCATCAGACCTCATATCAGCCTACTGTGCCTCTATCAGACCTCAGATCAGCATATTGTGCCCCCATCAGACCTCATATCAGCAGACTGTGCCCCCATCAGACCTCATATCAGCCTACTGTGCCCCTATCAGACCTCAGATCAGCGTATTGTGCCCCCATCAGACCTCAGATCAGCAGACTGTGCCCCCATCAGACCTCATATCAGCAGACTGTGCCCCCATCAGACCTCATATCAGCCTACTGTGCCCCTATCAGACCTCAGATCAGCATATTGTGCCCCCATCAGACCTCAGATCAGCATATTGTGCCCCCATCAGACCTCATATCAGCAGACTGTGCCCCCATCAGACCTCATATCAGCCTACTGTGCCCCTATCAGACCTCAGATCAGCGTATTGTGCCCCCATCAGACCTCAGATCAGCAGACTGTGCCCCCATCAGACCTCATATCAGCAGACTGTGCCCCCATCAGACCTCATATCAGCCTACTGTGCCCCTATCAGACCTCAGATCAGCTTAATGTGCTCCCATCAGACCTCAGATCAGCGTATTGTGCCCCCATCAGACCTCATATCAGCAGACTGTGCCCCCATCAGACCTCATATCAGCCTACTGTGCCCCTATCAGACCTCAGATCAGCGTATTGTGCCCCCATCAGACCTCAGATCAGCAGACTGTGCCCCCATCAGACCTCATATCAGCAGACTGTGCCCCCATCAGACCTCATATCAGCAGACTGTGCCCCCATCAGACCTCATATCAGCCTACTGTGCCTCTATCAGACCTCAGATCAGCATATTGTGCCCCCATCAGACCTCATATCAGCAGACTGTGCCCCCATCAGACCTCATATCAGCCTACTGTGCCCCTATCAGACCTCAGATCAGCGTATTGTGCCCCCATCAGACCTCAGATCAGCAGACTGTGCCCCCATCAGACCTCATATCAGCAGACTGTGCCCCCATCAGACCTCATATCAGCAGACTGTGCCCCTATGAGACCTCAGATCAGCATATTGTGCCCCCATCAGACCTCAGATCAGCATATTGTGCCCCCATCAGACCTCATATCAGCAGACTGTGCCCCCATCAGACCTCATATCAGCCTACTGTGCCCCTATCAGACCTCAGATCAGCGTATTGTGCCCCCATCAGACCTCAGATCAGCAGACTGTGCCCCCATCAGACCTCATATCAGCAGACTGTGCCCCCATCAGACCTCATATCAGCCTACTGTGCCCCTATCAGACCTCAGATCAGCCCACCCAGCCACATAGGATTAAAATAAAAAACTTTACTTACCTGTTCTGCGCTGCGGCTGCCCTCCGGTCCGCGCTCCGCTCTCTTCCCTGGCCCGCGCACACTATGACCTGACGCTGCGTGCAGCGTCAGGTCATAGTGCGCGCCGCCAGGGAAGAGAGCAGAGCGCGGACCGGAGGGCAGCCGCAGCGCAGAACAGGTAAGTAAAGTTTTTTATTTTAATCCTATGTGGCTGGGTGGGCTGATCTGAGGTCTGATGGGGGTCCCTAAATACAAGTGAGCGCTTCCATAATGGAAGCGCTCACTTGTATTCGCCTGATAGAAGGCAAGGTCATCCTTGCTGGGGCCCCCCCTGAGTCACTGGGCCCGGAGCCGTCGCCCCCCCTGCCCCCCCGGTAGCTACGCCACTGCTTGTAGCGCTGGGATCCTAGGTTCAAATCTGACCAAGGACAACATGGAGTTTGTATGTTCTCCCCGTATTTGTGTGGGTTTCCTCCCACACCCCAAAGACATACTGATAGGGACCTTAGATTGTGAGCCCCACTGGGGACAGCTTGATGCTAATGTCTGTAAAGCGCTGCGGAATATGTCAGCGCTATATAAGCAATTGAAATGAATAATAAAATAAAAAAATAAATAAGAGGAGAAAATGAAGGTTTAGATGGGTACTGCCTGCTTTTCCCAGTAAGGGACAAAAACATTCTGTAGTGGAAAGGGATCTTTAACCCCTTCAAGGGGGTTGTCTGCTATCCTAAGGATCGCTCATCAATATCAGATCGGCGGGGGTTTCTGGAGTCGGATGTTCTGCAGTTTGAAGAGAATGCAATGCTCCTAACAGCACTGAGCTGTTTATTCAGCAGCAACTAGTCCTTACTGCCATTTCATTTTGTTTATTGGTTCTATGTTATTTAACCCTTTCTACCAGTTTTCACCCTCCTGCTCAGGCCATTTTTTGCTAATCTGACATGTGTCACTGTATGTGGTAATAACTTTGGAACGCTTTTACTTATCCAAGCCATTCTGAGATTGTTTTCTCGTGACACATTGTACTTCATGACAGTCATACATTTGAGTAAATATATTTCACCTTTATTTATAAAAAAAATCCCAAATTTACAAATAATTTGGAAAAATTTGCCATTTTCAAAATTTCAATTTCTCTGCTTTTAAAACAGAAAGTGATACCTCATAAAATAGCTATTATTTTACATTTCCTATATGTCTACTTTATGTTGGCATCATTTTGTAAATGTCATTTTATTTTTTTTGGACGTTAGAAGTCTCAGAATTTTAGAAGCAATTCTTAAAATTTTAAGAATTTCCGAACCCCACTTTTTAAGGACCAGTTCAGATCTGAAGTCACTTTGTGGGGCTTTAGAAACCACCCATAAATTACCCCATTGTAGAAACTACACCCCTCAAGTTATTCAAAACTGTTTAGGTATTCAATAAGAATTAAAGGAAAATAGAGATGACATTTCTAAATTTCAATTTTTTGACAGATTTTCCATTTTAATCCATTTTTTTCTGTAACACATCAAGGGTTAACAGCCAAACAAAACTCAATCTCTATTACCCTGATTATGCAGTTTACAGAAACACCCTACATGTGGTGGTAAATTGCTGTATATGCACACGACAGGGCGCAGAAAAAAGGAGTGCCGTATGGTTTTTGGAAGGCAGATTTTGCTGGACTGGTTTTTAGACCCCATGTCCCAAGTAAAGCCCTACAGTAGAAACTCCAAAAAAGTGACCCTATTTTGGAAACTACGGGATTACATGACAGTTTTATTGGTATTATTTTGGGGTACATATGATTTTTGATCACCACGTTTTTTTGGGAGACAAGGTAACAAAAAAACGGCTGTTCTGGCACAGTTTTTATTTTTCACAATGTTCATCTGACAGGTTAGATTATGTGCTATTTTTATAGAGCAAGTTGCTATGGACGCAACGATATAAAATAAGTCTACTTTTTTGTTTATTTGTTTCAGTTATACATAATAAAGTATTTTTGAAGAAAAATTATGTTTTTGTGTCTCCATTTTCTGAATGGCATATTTTTTTTACTTTTCTGACGATCATCTTGTGCAGGGGCTCATTTTTTACAGGAAGATTTGATGTTTTTATTAGTGCCATTTTTGGGTACATATGATTTTTTGATCATTTAATATTACACTTTATGGGGCAAGGTGACAAAAAAATTGGCACAGTTTCTATTTATTTTTTTACAGGGTTCACTTGTGGGGGTAAGTCATGTGATATTTTTATAGAGCAGGTCATTATGGACGTGGCGATACCTAATATGTCTGCTTCTTTTTATTTATTCAAGTTTTACACAAGAAAAGCATTTTTAAAACAAAAAAAAAACATGTTTTAGTGTCTTCATATTCTGAGAACCATAGTTTTTTTTTATTTTTTGGGCGATTGTCTTAGGTAGGGGCTTCATTTTTGTGGGATGAGGTGACCATTTGATTGGTACCATTTCGGGGTGTTGCACTTTTTGTGATGTAAGGTCACAAAAATGTTTTTTGTTTTTTTTTTTTGCACAAAGCTATGCCGTGTGAACATATCCTTAAGAAGTGACATGGCATTGGTTGTAGTGTTTTTATAAAAACAGCGGTATATATATATATGCGCCATATGAAAAATGGTGCCTATTTCCCATTGAAAAAATGGGGTGATGCTTTAAAGTGTAGAGCGTTATTCAGAGTGTAAAATGAGCATTTTATTTGTGCAAATTCAGCTATATGAACATATGCCAAGACTGCATGCACACAAAGTAGTTTATGCAGAATTTCTGCAAGGATTTTGACACCTATTTAGCCTATATCTCACCTTTTGCAAAGTGTGAAATCTGCAATAACAATTGACATGCTAGAGGTCAATTTTCACACGAAAAATTTCTGCAGCCTGTAGATGAGATTTTGAAAATCTCATCTACTTAGCTGGTGCTGTATTTTGCTGCAGATTTTTGGTACGAAAATCCATGCATAACACGCAGTATGCACATATACCCTTTAAAGTGAGTCTTTCACCTGTTTTTCACATATATAACTAAGAGCACTGCCCCACAGAAGATTGCAGACACATCCCACACATACCTGTGTGCACTTTGTGTCTGTATTACATGTCCAGGAAAAGCACTTTTATTCTGCAGAAAAACAGCTCCCAAGTGCCCAACTCTGCTGCTGCAAGTGCCCAAAGCAAACCAGACTGAAGAGGGGAGGGCTGCTTTAGCTGCTCATATCTTGGGATTGGTAGCAGATAGAAAATAGTTCTGACCGTCTTTGAAAGCTGGGACCCGCAACTATATTGAGAACAGAGCGGGGAGCGCTGTACCTAGAGGACCCTGGGTATCCCGGCGTCTGGCCACCACCAGGCACAGCTCCTCACTGCTCCCATAGAAATGAATGGAGGACGCACCGCGCATGCGTGGCCACCGCTCCCATTCATTTCTATGGAGCCGACGGAAATAGCTGTGCCAGTGGTATGCTATATCCTAGCGATATGCCCCCATTGTCTAAGATGGTAATAACCCTTTAAGGTACGGTCACACGGAGTGGCTGTGATCCGGTCGGGTTGCGACTGTGCTGCTGTCAAGAAGCATGCGGCCAATTAACTGCAGCTGCCTTTCATTTAACTAATGAAGACCGCACTGCGTAGTCGGTCTTTATTGTTAGGGTACATTCACACGTCCGTGTGTGTTTTGCGGTCCGCAAATTGCGGATCCGCAAAACACAGACACCGGCCATGTGCGTTCCGCATTTGCGGACCGCACATGGCCGGCTCTATTATGGCTCCGGACAAGAATAGGACATGTTCTATATTTTTGCGGGGCCGCGAACCGGAAGTGCGGATGCGGACGGCACACTGTGTGCCGTCCGCATCTTTTGCGGCCCCATTGAAAATGAATGGGTCCGCACCCGTTCCGCAATTTTGCGGAACGGATGCGGGCACATTTTGCGGATGTGTGAATGGAGCCTTAATTGGATTTTCGTGTGGAAAAAATGCAAAATAACAAGTTTTGAGAAATCTCATGTACACTTTGCATATTTTTTCCATGCAGAAACTGACCTGCGGTCAGTGGCATACCTCTCATACAGGCAGACCAAGCAGCTTCTATGGGGCCCGTAGAAGAAGGGGGCCCGACCCTGTAAGAAAGCCCAGCTTCCAATTACACTTACATAACTAGCTGTGAAAAACTAGCTAGCTGTGCAGAAGGACTTGCGATAATGTCATCAGAATGTGATCAGGGAAGCCATACAGAGTACAAAGGCAATAGTTTGACAGCTGAAGGACCTGTGATGAGTTCATCATCATGTGACCAGGGCAGGGAGATGGAGCTCAGCAGTGGAGAGGAAAATATAGTGAAACTACATGGGGAGGAGCTTCTGTGTGCGCCTGGAGAAGAGGTGAGTGGTGTCCTGGGATTACCCATAACATTCTAATACTGGGAGTTGTAGTTTTGTCCTACTGTATCCCCCTCCATATAATGTCCACTGATCCCCTAAAATAACACTCTGGTAATGCTGGGAGTTGTAGTACTCTCCTCTTATACCCTCTCCCTGTAATGTCAACTAATTTTCACCTGTTTTATACTGCCGGCAGTAGTTCCAGTAAACTGTTCCAGAAGAGAACAGCCTGCTGGAGTTCTCTGGATCCGGCATTCCTAGAGGTTATCGGAGTGTCTAAGGGCCTCATTGTACCCAGAGAACTCCAGCAGGTTGTATTCTGCCGAAACAGCTTGCCGGAACTACTGCCAGCACCGTGAAACAGGCCTAGACTGGTCAGGTCATCACTATTATGATGTTCTGCAGCAGCTGAGGTGTATATTACGCTTTGTTCACATCTGCACTAGTAATGTTCTCTGTTCTGCTCTGTCATAGGAGCACAACAACGAAAATCACGGTAATGCCGGATCTGGGGCATCTGGACATTGGGGTCCAATTTAGATTCTTGCTATGGCACCCAATGATGTTTATACACGCCCCCTGCTTGCAGTGCAGATTTTGAAACCTGCAGTATGTAAATTGTTTCTGTGGATTTCTAGGGCCGGGGCAAAACTGCATCAAATTCTGCAACAAGAAACACGCATGTTTGGAAGCCCGCACCATGTGTACCATGCGCACCAGCTTTAAAGAGGAGCTGTCACCTCTTGTGACATGTCCGTATTTTTCGCTTTATAAGACGCACTTTTTTCCTCCCAAAAGTAGGGGGGAATTGCTGGGCGTCTTATAAAGCGAATACTAGTGAGCGCTTCCATTATGGAAGCGCTCACTAGTATGTACTAGGTGCCGAGAGCGGGGAAACATACTCACCTTCCTGCGCTGCAGCTCCGCTCCGGGTCCGGCGCTCCTCTGTCTTCGCTTGCCGGCGCTGCACTGTTCTGACCCTGTACAGCGTCAGGACGTAGTGCACGCACTATGACCTGACACTGCACGCAGTCAGGTGACAGTGCAGCGCCGGCAGAAGAAGACAGAGGAGCGCAGGAGAGGTGAGAGAGTTTTTTATTTTATCCTTATGGGGCTGATGGGCTGATCTGAGGTCTGATGTGGGCACAGTGGGCTGATATGGGGCCACAGTGGGCTGATATGGGGGCTGATGGACTGATCTGAGGTCTGACATGGAGGGCTGATGGGGTTCTGACATGGAGGGCTGATATGGGGGTCTGATGTGATGTCCTGACATTTATTGGGGAGTCTGATATGAGGTGTGATAAAAAATATTTTTTCTTATTTTCCTACTCTAAAATCAGGGGTACGTCTTATCATCGGATGCTTCTTATAAAGCAAAAAATACGATACTTGCAAAACCCATGTAGTAACAATTCTGGAGCATCTATTCTTATGACTCTGTGCTGTGCAATTCCTGTATTATTCCTTCTAGAAGTTTATAAATAAATTACCAGCAGTCTGCAGTAAAGGTACTGCTGGGCATACCAATAGTGGGCGTGTCTGTCCAATCAGATCTGCTACTGTCAGACTGTGAAGGGACTAGGGTTGTCACGATACCCAAATTTTGATTCGGTTTCAATACCATAAAAAAGTATTGCGATACACCATTTGATACCACGCGAAAAAAATAAAAACATTAAAAAAGCCACATGCATTCTGCATTTTATGGAACGTCCGGCCCATAATAGAACAGTCCTATCTTATTTTTTGGGGGGACAAGGTGACTAAAAATGGCGAATTGCGTGTTTTTTTCTGTTATGGAGTTCACCGCATAGGAGAAATTTTGGTGTTTGTTTGTTTTTTAAACTTTTTTTCTTTTTATTTACTATTAGCCCCCTTAGGGGCTAGTACCCTTGTCCTATTTACCCTAATAGAGCTCTATTAGGGTGAATAGGACTTTACACTCTCCCTGCTGCCCTGTGCTTAGTGCACACAGCAGCAGGGAGCTTACCATGGCAGCCAGGGCTTCAGTAGCATCCTGGCTGCCATGGTAACCGATCAGAACCCCGCGATTACACTGCTGGGGCTCCGATTGCAACTGCCACCAATGAAGAAGAGGGGGAAAGGAACCCTGTAGCCACCAATGACTTTAATACTGGAGGGGCTGGGGAGGGGAGCACTGCGCAACCAATGAAGGGGGATCCTGTGACCACTGCCACCAATGACTAATACTGGGTTGGGGAGGAAGGGCGCACTGCTCCACCAATGAACATAACTGAACTTTTAATACAAGTACAGGAGGCGGGTGCCAGCTATGTAATTCTATGACAGGGATCTGCAATCAGCAGCAGTTAACCCCTCAGGTGCCGCAGGGGTCGAATGCTGGCTATGTAATTCTGCCGCCGGCACCCGCTGCCTGTATTTGAATTAATGGGCGAGTTATATTTATTGGGTATTGATAATTTGATACCCGATGCAACCCTCAACTGGGACACACCCTCAACTGGTTACCACCCCTCTGTACCCTTACTGCAAACTGCTAACAATTCATTCATAACTTCTAGCAGGAATAACAGAGGAATCGCACAACATACAGGAATAAGAATAAATGCTCCAGAATTAGAATTACATGGGGAATGCAAGTACTTACTACAATGGCGCAGTTGCCAACCGTCCGGAAATTTCCAGGACTGTCCCTGATTTTCCTGATTCCCTGATATCTTGAATATATGGGTCGAAAATAGGTGGTGCTAACAAACTCCACCCATAAATGGGTGTTCCCAGGGTGGGACTTATACACCCTGATTTTACCAGAAAGGTTGGTAAGTATGTAACAGACATATCTGGAAGGGTGACAGGTCATTTTTAAGGTGAATTCACATGCTGCGGAATTGATGCCAATTTTCATTGTCGATTCTGCTCAAAGTAAGGGTAGTTCAGTAAGGGTACTTTCTGTACAATATTCCCCAAAACTGCCATTCAGGACCAGAGCAAGCTGGGCGATGACCCCTGTGGAGTTACTAATACCAGACAGATGAAGTGGCTGCAGAGGAGACAGGTGGTAGACATATTTCCTGGAAGGAGAAGTGCATGTTGTGCTGTGATAAGAGGAAAACATGGAGCCCCCTAGTATGCAGAATGGCTGGAGCAGAGGCTGAGAGCCCCTCAAGCCCTTTGTGGTGTAAAATAGATGGCAGTAGCGTTTCCTGTTTTTGTGTACGGTGCCCTCCCCTCCTCCTCCTGGCAGCCCTCCCCTCACTCTTCTGGCGGAAGTGAGCGCTACTCCCCTGCTCATTAAAGCGCTAGTACAGGATGGCGATGTCCAGAGCTCACGTCCGCGGTTAGAGCTGTGTCTCGCACTGGTGATCCCCCCCCGCCCCCTGCATGGTCGGGAAACCCACTGCGCACTGACAACATGTGATGCCAGCCCGGGGGGAGCGCACCACGACACATGGAGGGGAGCCCTGAGCAAGCAGCCGCCTATTATACCTCATCGATCGGAGCGATCAGATCGGGCAGAAGTCGGAATTACTGTATGGAGTAGCGGGGAGACGATGTGACGCCGGACAGGGGGCAGCAGTGAAGCTGGAGGCAGCAGATCCGGGCGACGCTCCTGGCACAGGGGGGTGTGTCTGCCAGGGTCTTGTAGAGAACTTGTACACAGGGTACCCCTTATCGGTTACTACACAGTCCATGTAAACAGGAGGGGGCATGCTGGACGCCTGAGCCGCTTCTCTGTACCCGCTCATCGCCCCCTCTCTCCCCCCATGTCAATGGCTTCATTCCCGGAGTCCGACTTTCAGCTGTGCCCGCTGTGTAAGGAGATGTGTGTGTCGTCTGCGCCCGTCTCCTCGTCCAGCTCGTCCTCCTCACAAGCGTCCAGCAGTAGCAGCAGCAGCGGCGGCAGCCTGGGCTCCGCTCCCCGCAGGCTGCACGTCTTGCCTTGCCTCCATGCTTTCTGCAGGCAGTGCCTAGAGGGGCACCGGAGCCCCGGGGACTCTCTGCAGCTGCACTGCCCCGTGTGCGACCACAAAGTGCTGATATCCGAGGCCGGCATGGACGCTCTGCCCTCCTCCACCTTCCTGCACCTCAGCAACCTGCTGGACGCTGTGGTGGGAGCCGCCGAGGAGCCGCAGAGCAATGGCAGCCGTGGAGGCGGCGGCGGAGCCCGAAGGCATCAGCCGCGTCCCCGCTCCGCGTCGTGTTCGTCCTCCAGCCTCCTGCGCCGGGCGCCCCCCAGCCAGCAGGAGCCCCGCTGCTCCTCTTGTGACGAGGGCAACGGTGCCAGCTCCCACTGCCTGGACTGCCAGGAGAACCTGTGCGACAACTGCCTGCGGGCACACCAGAGAGTGCGCCTCACCAAGGACCACTTCATAGAGAGGTTCGCAGGGAGCAGGGCACCTGGCTGCATCAGCGGCACTGCCTCCCCCTGCAACTCTGCTGCATCCAGCGCTGCCACTACCTCATCCTCGTCTACCTCTTCACCCTTCCAGGGCAGTGCCTTCTCCATTCTGCCCGTCTACCCAGAAAGGCTAGCCTACTGCCAGCAGCATGATGAGGAGGTGAGTCCTGTCTACTGTCTGGTACTCTCATGGGGCACCAGCCTGTTACTTTCACAGCCCCTTGTGTATCATCTTATAAAAAGTCCTAAAAACAATCCAAAATTGTAATACAGTTTGGCAAAGTGGCAGTTCCTGCTTCAATTTTTGAATTTCTAGTGAATAAAATGTTAATTTAACCCATTGACTGCCATCCACCCCACTGGTTCTAGCCAGGCTTTCTTATTGGTGCCCACATTTTCTCCAGTAGTCAATTACTAAGAAACTGTGATTGTTTTAGCAAAAACTGAGATGTTTTGTTAAACAATGTTTTATTGGTTAGAACTGGTGATTTTAGTAAAATAATTGTAACGATTACCAGCAATAATTGTCATTACCAATTGGGAGTGTTCATTATTTATTTATTTTTTTATGTTGGGTTTTACGAATAACTTGCTATACTGTAAATTTACCTGATTTTGTTTTTTTGTTTCTGTTCTTTCACAATTTTGATATTCCTCAGATTGAAACAAAATTTGGTGTTTTGCTTCATCAAACGCTTTCCCTTTAAATATTGCTCTTTTGAATGAGTGTGTCATTCATCGAGGGAGGGAGTTGTACTCCTTTGTATTTGTTACAGTCCCAGTCCTCCCCCCTCGTATTTAGCGCTTTGTAAAAGGGTAATTTATTCCGTATTGTTGTTTGCGTGTGGCCCGGGCGAAAGCGTCGTGGCTGAAAGTCCTGTAAAATCTCCACAATGGAGCAGAACCGTAAGAAAAAAACGAAAACCTCATCTTTCAGGACGTGCCTTGGTTTGTTATGTAACCATATTTGATAATGCCCCCACCCCTCGTGGTTACACTTACACGTTGTATACAGCTGGCGTGGGCGTGGCGGTACTAGGTTGTATTTTAGCACCGCCTGGATTATATTCCTTCACACTTATAACCGACCCACCTCCTGGCCGAATGTCATTCATACTTATGTATTAGCAGGGCTCGCTTCGTTGTCTGTGTGTGGTTTGTTTTTTTTGTTTTTTTTTTTTTATGAATGTATAGGGCATATGAAGGGTTAACCCTTCCCAACCGTCAATAATCCAGTAAAAAAAAACGGAATACGCAGATAACAAATGATTCTAGTTTATCTTTGTCATTGACAGACTAAAGGGTCCCATAGAGGGGGGGAAATGTACCGAACCGGTTGGTAGGAATCCTTAAAATTTATGTTGTACTTTGTGTGTTTTTTTTTGTCATTTTTCCGTGTATTTGGGGGTCATTTCTAATATAATGCGAGGTTCAGTGGACAAAAAGATGATTCTTATTAACTGTGGAAAGAAAAACTCATATTTATTTTTACGTATAATCGTTTTAGATGTTTCTAGACAGTTTTATTTCCACACTGAATTGCGGAGACCGTTCTGTGTAGATTTGTGCCCCTTCATCACCATGACATCCCCTTTATAGTAGAATAAAAAATCATTACCCAGCTTTGGGTCAGGATATTTGCTGTTGTGTGTTTTTTGTTTTTTTTTTTTTGTTTTTTTTTTATGCCTCATTCACGTCAGTGATTTCAATCAGTGATTGTGTTCCAAAACCAGGTGCAGATCTTTCCCTTAGGCCCAATTCACACGTCCTGATTTTTGCTCCGCGTCCGATCCGCAGTAACAGATCTAAAATGCGGATAGTATGCAGATCCATTCATTTCAATGGTTCCCGAAAAAAATGCGGACGCCACTCCGTGTGTTCGCATCCGTGTTTCCGTTCCGATTGTCCACAATAAAAAAAACAGCATATGTCCTACTTTCATCCCGAAATTGTGGTCCGTAGCCCGATACAAGTCTATGGGACGTCCGTAAATGCGGAAGACATGCAGAAAGGCATTCGTATGTCATCTGCATTTGCGGATTCCGTTCCAGGAGGGTAGAAAAAAAAATTTGATTCCTCCTTCCGTTTTTTGCAGATCCTCAAAAAACGGATGACATATGGATACATACTTTCCGTTTTTTACGGGAAAACGGAACGGATGTCCTGGAAAAACTGAGGTTTTTTTTTTGTGGAACAACGGATCCACAAAAAACTGACCGTTTTCCAGGATGTGCACAAATACGGACGGACGTGTGAATGGAGCCTTATGTCTGGTGGAGGCTCCAATCCTGATTTTGGCTCAGTCACTGATGGAAATCGCTGACCAAAACACTGACGTGTGAATGAGGCTTTAGGCACGTTGTAGGGGGTGAAATATTCACTGTTATGGAGCATCATGTTCACAGTCTATACCCCCAGTGTATGATCTCTGTCCTGCATTTCCGAGTCAGTGGAAAAACATGGATATCACGTCCTATAAGTGCATTAAAAGTGGTGACTGATGGACGCAGATGGCACAGTCCGAGCATAGCCTCGCACTTTATTCCCAATAGTTTCTTTACTTTGTTCCAACGTTTCAGATTGTCCGAATTGTGTAAAGAAAGATTGCGAACAGTTCATTGGACTTGCTAATGTCCGACAGCAAATAGTCCACATAATAGTCCTGTGTGATGTGTCCTCCTTATGTCGTATGCTGTGAGATGTGACATCAAGAATAGTCTCCTCTTTGTGAGATTGGATATCTACTGAAACGGCACAGATCTGCTCCTGTGTGTTCTGTACACGTGTCTAGAGGCTATGAAGATATTCTGCAGGTGGTCAGCAGTCCCTGTCCCCACTGGAGCTCACAATCTGATCTTCTCACCTCAAACATACACTGTGGTGGAAACCAGAGTATCTATAGGAAAACCACACATGAGGAGAACATTACAGGCTCCGTGCGGAGAAGTCAAGTTGCTTTTAGTAGAGTAGTGGCTTATGGTAGCAGTAGATGTCATGTTTGTGTAGACGAGCATGTTAGGAGGCATACAATGAGAAATGATTTCTTAGGTTTATAGATCCACCTCACCCTGCGCTGGGTGATTCACCTATACAACTTTTGGGAGCTATGCACAGGGTCGGGATTGGTAACTGAAGGCTGCCTCTTACAAGGTGGTGTGGCGTTGCTTGTCCTGACAGGTGCAAGCACCAGTTCTGGTAAACGGAGCAGTGCCCTCAAAAAGAAGGGTAAAAAGACTTCAGAGGACACTTGGATTTTCTACAGACACAAGGTGGCCATACACAGTAGAAGTTGGTTGAGCAATCATTTCACAGACAAGGCCATACACATTTTAGTCCGTTTTGGCCGTTAATCTGGTCATATGTATTCGATGAAACTGGGGCAACAGATGAAAGATCTTTCTAGGAATGTACTTTCAAAGAAAGATCTTTTGTCCAAAGACCATCTTTCTTTGTGCAAAAAATCTTTCGTCTGACTACCAGGCAGAAATTTCAAACATGGCTGACTTCTTTTCAGATGGTGGAAGTCGTATCTGTCCTGTATTTTCTCTGCTTTTGTGATCCATTCCTGATTTTGGCTTCCAAAGCTGCATCAGGAAACTGACCGTGTGACCCTTCTGTCTTGATGTTACTTCACTTTCTATGTTACCCCTTCATTGGAGTAAGGGTACATTCACACGACAGTGGGCATCCATTTCCTGGCCATCCATCCACTTTCACGTCCGTTCATCATCCATTTTGCATCTGTTTTTTAACAGAAGTTAAAAGTGGATGAATTTCATTGGCTTTTATTTTTAAACCCCCAACCGGTGCAGTGCCCTTAGTATATATTAATGACCCTTTTAGCGTCCCAAGTATAAATGGCTCCCTCATTAATGGCTTTATATATAATGCCCGCACCCCCAGTGGTGCTGACAAAAAAAAAAATAACAGGCACGCTTGGGAATACTTGCTCCTCACTGGAGGAAACAGGACCTGATGCTGCCAGCATTGTCACATGATCATGCTGGGAGCGTCAGGTCCTGTTGTGATGTTAGGTTTTTTTGTAATGATCTGTTTTTAACGGCTGTTAGACGGGTGCACTTCTATTTAAAGGGGCCAATTCATTTCAGTGTGGTCCGCCCGGCCATCAAAATGCTTAAAAATAGGACCTGTCCTATTTTTGGACATACATTATTCACTCGCCATAAAAATAAATAAATAAAAAAAAATAGCTATTTAATAGCACTTTAATCGCCATTAAAAAAAAAAAAAAAGGGCTGCCTTCTACTTTTATGGGAGAATTAGGTCTAAAGTTGCGACAATTTTTGAAACTTCTTGAAAAGTTGTCTTTGAGTCTGGCTTAAATCTGCTTGACGGCACTTTTAAAACTGGAGCGATTGGTACCAAAAATGTGAAATGTTGCAATATGTTTGAGCAATTAAGTCCAAAAAGTCACAAAGCGACTTTTTGAAGACAGAACTCTAGAGCGCTGCGCTTGATATTCCACACCCCCCATGGTGTTCACATTGCTTGTTAAACTTGTTTGCAGTCCCTAGTCTGAAGTTTTATGCATTTATTACCCACATGCCCTTCAGCATTTCTGCCCAGATATTGTGACTCTTTAAAAAGGAATTCCAGTTGTAGCCATAAACCTTTTGGTTCTGGATCAGTTTAAGTTACAACTTGTATCACTTACCCTCATTCTGTTCGGCTGCTACTTCTTTTTATTGGAGTGTTTTTTTGTTTTGTTTTTTTCCCCTAAAAATACCATGAAATTCAGGCATGTTTTGGGGTTTCTTTTCCAGACTTATTTTTCTTACAAGGAAGATTCAGAAATATACCACACCCATAGCATGCTGTGGTTTAGAGGAAATGTCACCCAATTTTTTTATCTGCCAGTTAAAACCAGCTAGCAACGCTGAAAATGATTGTGGGGTGGCAGTTTTTAAAGGGGTTGTCTCACTTCAGTAAGTGGCATTTATCATGTAGAGAAAGTTAATACAAGACACTTACTAATGTATTGTTATTATCCATATTGCTTCCTTTACTAGCTGGATTAATTTTTCCATCACATCATACACTGCTCGTTTCCATGGTTACGACCACCCTGCAATCCATCAGTGGTGATCGTGCTTGCACACTATAGGAAAACGCACCAGCCTATGTGCGCTCCCACAGTCCCCGCCACCAGAGAGGCTGACACGTTTTTCTATGCTTTTTTTCACACCTAAACTCCGGAATATTATCAGGTTTGGAGATTTACCAGAGTTGGCCTTTCACACGTGTAGCTATCACCCCAGAGATGTTCCATGTCGGGCGCATTCTCACTACCGAGGGAATGTTCCAGGTGCCTAGACAAGGTTCAGGATTTTTAGGCATGGCCACTGTGATTATCTGGAATATTTAGTGCTGTTTTCACACATGCGCTCACTCGGACATAACCCGGAGTTAGTACTAGGGCTCTGGGGAGAAAAAGTCCGGGACTGATATTGCGGTTGTGTTCGTTCACACATACAGCTCCTCTGGGTAAACTCCAAAAAAAGGTCAGGATTCCACTGTAAGTGTGAATGGGGCTCATTAGTCCGCAAGCACGACCACCACTGATGGATTGCAGGGTGGTCATAACCATGGAAAGAGCAGTGTATAATGTGATGAGAAAAGGAATCCAGCCAGTAAAGGAGGCAATATAGACAATAACAATACATGAGGACGAGCCTTGTATTAACTTTCTGTAAATAAATGCCATCATACTGTAAATGCCACTTACTGAAGTGAGACAACCCCCTTTAAGGGTACTTTCACACTAGCGGCAGTGGATTCCGGCAGGTGAACAGCCTGCCGGATCCGTTCTGGTGCATGTGTGGGGCCGGAACAACGCTCCCTATTACAGTGAAAGGGGCCAGGACATTGTTCCGGCCGCATACATGCACCGGCGGCAGCACGGATCCGGCAGGCTGTTCACCTGCCGGAATCCACTGCCGCTAGTGTGAAAGTAGCCTAACAGCATTAACAAAGTTGCTTTACGGCAGCCTCATGGTCCATAAATATAAAAGTATGTTAAAAATAAAAAAATGTGCTTTGAGGATAACTCATTTCTTTTAAAAGAATTAACCAGGGAGCAAAAAATGCAGGGAAAATGTCTCAAAACGGCACAAAAAAATGACAAATGCTTACTTAAACCAAATATCAATATATATATAAAGTAATACAATAATAGTAATATATATTAAATATATAAAAAGTGAGAGCAGCTCCAGTCCATATGAGCTTGTAATATATGAGGAGAGTGACAAAGCGGGTGCTAAGGACTGATTCAGCCATGGGTATATATGTAAAATCATGGATAATACATCTTTACAGTGCAAATAGCAAAGGCGAACTGATTGTAAACTAGGTACAAGCCGGTCCTGCCCGTATGAGTATGGATCTGCTCACACTCCATTCAGAGAGACAAAGCTTTATTTGCACTGGATTATTCTGTCCCATGTACAATTAACATCATAATCGGAATGGTGGCTACAATGGGCGGGAGAAAATAGCTGTATTGTACTAAATGCACTTGTATTAAGCCACATCCACGCGTCCGTGCTCAAATCTGTGAGAAGGCGGTAAGTGATGCCTCCATGAAGGATCCGTGTGTCCACTTTTTGAAGCATCTCTTCCTAATGAACATGGACAAAATAGAGCATGCATCTGTGCTGAAAACACGGACCGTGGTAAAACTCGGATGTGTGATTATACACATTAAAATGAATGGGAACGTGTGCAGTCCGCGGTGAACATGTACATGGAACACTGACTTTAGTGTGTAACGCTGGTCTTAGATCTTACAAAACAATTATATGTGTGCCATAAATTACCAGAATCTGAAGTGATCAAAAGGAGTCCATTGAAATCCTGAAATCTATTGGACGTTTAGAGGGAGATTTATCAAACCGGTGTAAAGTAGAACTGGCTTAGGTGCCCATAGCAACCAATCACATTCCACCTCTCACTTTTCACAGATCCATTGGAAGGTGGAATCTGTTTGGTTGCTATGGGCACCTAAGCCAGTTCTACTTTACACTGGTTCGATAAATGACCCCCTTCGAGTTTAGGGTGTCATTGTCGGGTGCACGCGGTGATGACTGGATTATGAGCTGTTGCAGTGTTGTTCATATGGAAGGCAATATTCTGTTATGATAAAAAGAGCAACTAATAAAACGTTATCCTCATTCTGGTCTCCTATGAAATCTTTTGTAGGCAGAGTGAGGAGTACCTGCTAGCAGCAACCGGTTCAGTCACGCCCTTCATTTTCTAGCTTGCACTGGAAAGATGAAATCTCTGGTTTCCGTGAGGAACCGTTCCACTCTTAATCTGCTGAGGTTATCACACGAGGCACAATGGGGCAGAATACTAATAATGTCTGAGATTAAAGTCCCTATTACACACTTATAGGGAACATGCGTTCATAGGAATATTCATTCCCGATTGCCGGTGATCAGCTGAACAAAGGCTGATTTATATCTTTCATTCAGAATGAATATGTCCGGTTAATTATTCCATATTGGGATTAAAGAGAACCTGTCACCTCTTCTAGTGTCCGTCTTAGTAGCTGCTTGCCTTCCTCGTGTAATAATTCTGGGGCATCTATTCTTATGACTGTTTTGCCATTCCTTTTTTATTCCTGCTAGAAGTTAAGACCCTCTTACATTGCTCAGTTGAGCAGGGGATTGTCAGGAAGGAAGCATTTGCTCGTCCCCACACAGAATCATTGTTTGGCGGCAGCAGAGGCTGTTTAGACGGTACTATCTGCTGCCGTCCACGTGATAGACCCAATTATCGGATGAACGAGCATTTCACCCCTTCATCGGGTAATCAGCGGCACCTATACATTGGCAGATCATCGCTAACTATCGTCCCTACAAACAATTGAAGTTTTTAGCATACCGAAGATCTGCAGTAGCGATCTGTAAAGAAAACCGAACCACTGTGTATAAACCTGATTTTGGTGACTATGAAGGAATCGCCATATATGTAACCATGACCAATCGATTAGTCATTGGGGCGAGCTCCTGTAAAATCCCCTTTTAGAGCTTCCCCCGGAAATCATGTGGTGGTCTCGACAGAGGGATATGGATCTCCCTTGAATATAAAAGAGGGTTTCTTCCCCGACTGAATTACCGGCATTCTCTCTGCGGAATGTATAGTATATTAAACCAGACATGTGGTCATGAGTCAGACCTCAGCCCTGTCTTGTGGGTGAGGGATAATATCTCGTGTACTTACCACTTATCAGTCCTGGTGGAGGATGTGATTATTTGGCTTCTTTTACGCTTCTACTTAAAAAGGTTGCGTCACCAGACAGACTTCTGTGTCAGGGCGTCTAGAAGATGTCTGAAGGCTGGGGCTGCCACTTTCATGCCTGAGAATCTCAGTTGAGGCTACTTTCACACTAGTGTTTTCTTTTTCCGGTATTGAGTTCCGTCATAGGGGCTCAGTACCAGAAAAAAACGCTTCAGTTTTGCCCCCATTCTTTGTCAATGGGGACAAAACTAAACTGAAGACAGCGGAATGCTCCTGAAAGCATCCTCACCAGGACTGTGACACACTCAGTAAACGGATCCGTCCTCCATTGACTTTGAAGTTCATGACTGATCTGTTCACAGTACACCGGACTTACACACGGACATACAGACATACTTACATGCTCCCAGCAGCTCTGCACATCGCAGGAGGAGGAGGACTGCGCAAACATAGGAAGATTCTCCCTCCAGCAGAGGGCGCTGTGGGGAATCGTCCTATGTGCGCGCCGTCCTCCTATGCTGTGCGGAGCTGCTGGGAGCATGCTCGTATGTCTGTATGTATGTCTATGTGTGTATGTGACACGTGTACTTGCGGCAGCACGGATCCGGCGGCACCCTTCACCCGCCGGATCCGTACTGCCTCTAATGTGAAAGTGGCCTTAAGGCTACTTTCACACTTGAGTTTACTACGGATCCGGCGGGTGACTACCGGAAAAAGAAAACGCTAGCATGAAAGTGACGTGACATACCGAGACTGTAGCTACAATTCTGACCCAATGTGGAAATTTGTAAAAGACGCAAGGTCGATTATTCATTTATTTATTTTTTTACACCTGTAAGGTAGTAAACTGTGGGATGTTACAATGTAGATGAAACAGTGGTTCTGATTTATTAGTATTGGCCACCTCTTGTAGTTTACTTTAGACCAGTTTCTGTACTAATAAACTGGTGCACGCAATTATTGTGGCACATTTTTGGACTTGACAAAACTACTTAAAAAAACAAAACACTTTTAAAATAGTGCCCAGCGAGGTGCGAAAGTGTGACATATAGGTAATAAATGTGGTGCACAGCCTTTGCTCGTGTTTTTTTTAGTGCATAACCACTGACCTTAACATCTGCCCCAGTATCTCTGCTGGAGCAGTGCCAGCTTTATCAGTGGCATATGGGCACCAATTGTCTGTGCCATTTGCTTATTAAATAAACTTGTGTTTGTGTGCCCCAGTTTTGTATATGCTTGGTTATTCACTGTTTTCACTGTACTTGTATTGCCTGTTTATGCGGTTAAATACTCCATTGTGTAGTGGCACACACATGGGTTTTCTAATAACTATTAAAAACCGTAATATACTGACTGTTCTGTGACATTTCCTGACAACCAATGCAGCCAATGGTGGTGACTGGTTTCGTGCCCATGTGTGACAAGATATGGCTGGGGATGACATCCCTGTCGGTGTGGGGAGAAATGTTCCATGGTATGTGCAGTGAAGTTTTATCTTTAGTCGGTTGGGGCTTACCGTAAGGCCTCTTTCACACGAGCGATACAGATTGTGTCAGGATCTTTTCAGGGAAAAACAAATGGTTTTACACACAAGTGCAATCAGGTTTTTTTTTTTTTGTTTTTTTTTTTTCTGAGATTGTTTTTTTTTCTCCTGTCCTGATTGTATCTGGATTGCATGCGTTTTTACAGGTGTGAAGAATAACACTCATCTCCTAGCAACCATCACTGAATAACACACTGCATCCGGACGCCGTCCGTTTTTCACACAAGCCCCATTCACTTCTATGGAGCCAGGGCTGTATGAAAAATGCATAATATGATTTTTTATTTTTTTTTTCTTGAATACAAAGATGATGTGTGAAACATGTACACAGGCCCTTTGAAATCAGTGGGTCGGGATTTAGTCCAGATGGTATGCGTTAACTACACGCATCGTCTCCGGATCTAAAACTTGCTCCTGTGAAAGGTCAGAATGCCCCTTTAAGTCAGTAGCTATTAGATTAGACCAGTGCATGGTGTGCCATGAAGGGTTTGCTTTTTCTTTGTATTGAAAGCGCTGAGCTGTTTAATATTCTTTTATGCGTATTCCTTTTTCTTATATGGAGCCGACAGTGTTGTACAGAGATTGTCCCAGTCCAAAGTGGAGCTTTACGCTGGCCCATTAGGTTAATTGACTTCCTTGTCCTATCAGTATGTTTTTGGGGTTATTTGTTTTGGAATCTGGAGGAAACCCACTCAAAAAAAGAGCATATACAAACTCCATGCAGATGTTGTCCTTGGTCAGAAATAAAACAAAGGTGAACCAGTGCTAAACTGTTGAGGTGTCCGTTTGTGAATTATAATTTTTTTTTTTTTTTTTTTTTTTTTTAATTTTGTGAGATGTCGATTAGTCTAACATGTTGCTTTTTTCTGGTTAGATCTGATTTCACCTTTCTGAAAAGGGCTAAATTCATTGATCTTGGGAATCCCAGGCTGTGGGGTCCTTTTCAGGACGGGTCGTCAGTTGTTGTGATAGTCGGCACCAGTGTGTCTGTTTTCCAAACATTCCCCGAGCTTCGGCTCTGCATTTTGAGTAATGAGCTCCAACTTCATTGTCCTAGAGTCAATACATTCCTTCAGGGTTGTATTTCCTTGGGGTAATTAAACTGGACTTCAAAGATGTGAAGATTTTAACCTCTTAAGGGCCAGGGCAGTTGTGCAAATTCCTGGACTCTGTGTCACATACCCTTTCTAAAAATGTAGAAAACAAGACTAATAGACAGAAGCTGCCTCCTTTAAAGGTTCCCATACAAATTAGTGTATTGTCGGCCGAACTCGCTAAGAATTGCTCCCGACTCTTCCCCGAGGAGAGAAGGATCGAACAAATTAATATTTTTGCCCGATCCTTTTTGTTCAACCGGGAGATAAGCTACTGCTAGAAGTATTTGGCAGAAGCTTTTTCCTCTCTCCCCTCATTAAATACACATTCAGCCAAGCTGAGCGCGTGTATGAGGGAGTCGGGAGAGAGAGCTGGCGGCCAAACTATAGTTTGGCTATCAGCTGTTGAATGCATAAGGCCACCTTAAAGGGGTTCTCCGGTAATAAAGACTTTATCCAATGCTGGCAGCCTGCCTCCATAAATAGAAGATTCATGCTTACCTGCACTTCACCGCTCTGGTCCTCTGCGCTGGCTCCCACATGTACGTTTTCTAGTCCCTGGACTGTTTACATCCGGCACTGTAAAGACATGGTCACATACTCTGCTGAAGCCAGTTATTTGCTGCAGCGGAGCATTTGACCACGCCCATAGAGCGCCAGATGTAAACAGTCCAGGGACCTGCATTACACAAAGTCTTTATTCCCAGAGGACCCTTTTAAGTATCGCGGTAACGGTCAAGTCGTGCTCTCGACTCTTAAATACATGAACTGTAAAACTGAGGGCGCACCAAAATATTTCCAGTAGTTGGATTTCAACTCCCTTTGTTCTCAGGGAGCCAGAGATGTTTTTGTAGCAGCTTTCTCCCCTCTCCCCTTTCAGGGCACATGTGTATGGAGGGATCGGTGGCCATTGCTGCTGGCCAAATGAGCATTCAGCCCACTGATGCCACGTGTGTGCGGCCAGCCTTACAGGCGGAGTTCATATATGGTCATTGATCTTTTGCATGTGTGATGACATCATATTGTGACATGTTCTACGTTAACTGAAACATTAGTCGTTCATATACCAGTTACATTGTAATAATTTATCATAAGCTCATAACATTGTCTGGTCATACGGATGAGATGCTTGCTCTGCTCGGCCACATGCAGTGAATGGGAGAGGGGAGAAGGCTGTGGACAGTGTCTTATTGATATCCAATGTGTCAGGGGACAGTCAGAAGGGCCCCATACACATTATATGGTTTTCTAACATCAGTAGATTCAGCTTTATATATGGCATAGCTCGCTAGTATTGATCCTATAATTTATCTGTCATGTTTGGTATATTGTGTCCGCAGCCTTGTAAACAGGTCTGTGGCGGCAGAAACCCTATGCTGGGTGAACACTTTGACAAAAATGACCTGGGGCTGGGGAGTGGAGAAGTGAGGTCAGGCCACAGTCTGTAAGATTGCAGTGCCAGGTAGCAGAAATGTAGCTCCAGCTCCACAGAGAGAGTCCTGATGGCGTTATTATAATGTCAGATTCCAGAGCAATGAAGAAAGAGTTAACACTGGGCTTTATATAAAAAAAAAAAAAAAGTATCGGGCCCCAGAGGGACACCAGCTGAAAATAGAAGTGTTAATAGAGGTGGCATAGCAAGTACATGCCTCAACAATGAAGTTGCATCAGCAAGAAGTAAGAGTCGTGGAATTATGGAAATCACAGGCTCGATGCACATATTATTGTTAAAAACATCTTGATTTATTCAGTATCGACTATGAGTGCCATGTGCAGAAATACTCATTTATATGCCATGGCATGCTATCAAGGAGTGTTATGCCACACTGAATGCACTTGGACACGCAAATCATCAAGATCTGCTGCTGGCAGCTCCCTCGCCATAGCTGACCAGTGACGTCCCAGATGTGCTGGATGGAAGTCTGGAGATGCTGCTGGACATGGTAGCACGTTTAGGCCGCACAGGCTGCTCACTGTCGCACAAGTGACATGTGGTCTGGCAATGTCACTTGGGGCACTTTGGAGAAATGGGCGTACCACTGGTTCTACGACCAAATCAATGTAATGCTGAGCTGTTGTACCTGAAATGAAGACTAGAGAGGTCCGGCTAACATACATTATACCACCTCACACCACAAACCTGGGTGTAGGACCAGTGTAACGTTCCCTTGTGAAGGCCTCTTCATGGCGTTTCTCATGTGGTCTCCATACCAATTTAATGGCATTCGAGACAGAAGCAGGAATTATCACTGAAGCGCACAGACCTCCATTCTTATCTCCAACTTGCTGTGCACCATGATAGCCTTTTTAGAGCAGTGTTGAGAGGTCAATGGAACACCTGTAGATGGATGTCTGGCTCGTTGCAATGTCTTTCAAACGACTTATCATTTGTGTAGACCCTGTTTGCCACCATAGGCTTAGGATGGGACGTCCAATTTCACTTGCAGTGCAGGATGGATCACTACGTGCCATTCTTCTAATCGGACAATCTGTCCAGTTTTTCATTATTCTGTCTACCACCAGGACACGCAACGTTGAACGGTGCTGACATCGTGGCCTATGTGCGTAGTGATCTGCCAGAGTGATAAACCAATGTCTCCCAGTTTAAAGAGGTTATCCAAGCATCTGTATGACCATTACCGTGCTAGAGAGGCAGGCTGTATAGCAGGAAGGGGAGAAGCCACCCAACCCTGCCTCAATATATACCCTGCTGCAGAATCCGAAATAAAGGGTTGACATCTGAATGTTACCATTCCCAGTATCAAAGGGATGTGTCCCTCCACTTTCAGCACTGATTGGACAGTGTTAGGTGACACTCAGTTGTCAATTTATTCATATATTTCTAGGCGGAATAACAGAGGAATGGGACTACAGAGTTATAAGAAAGTGCTCCAGGAGCATTTTTCACATTTTTCAGATTTGGAAAACTAGGTGTATGCTTATGGACTGCTTTCTGTCTGTATAGATCCAAGTCTGGTGTGGCAGAAGATGGCACGGTTCTGTCAGGTTTGGATTTGGGCCATCTATGTGGGTGATAACAAGCCTTCTCATGTTACAAGTAGTTTTTGTAAGGTCTTGGCCGATTCTGTGTTTTCTTAGTTAAATCCCTTGTCCATTAATAAGCCTGCCATACACTGTGCCACGCTAATGTGCTTGATCTGTTGAATGATTTCTAAAGTGTAATACAAATCCTGTCATCATAGTCCTCACCGGATCAAATCCATTCCCACTAATCTTAGGAAGCCACCAACACAAAAATTGTGGCCAAGCAGCTTAAAATGTTAGTTGAAGAAAATCCTTCGTTGCTGGGTGTGATGTTCTGTGTCCATCTGCTCAGTGTTCTTGGTGATGGGATATTGAGGTCTCGCAGAACCAGAAGTGGGATTGCTATATATTTTTAGTGATAGAAACATCATATTGAGAGTGTGTGTATACATCTATATTGTCTCTCATCTCCGTCTATCTCATCTCCGTCTATCTCATCTCCGTCTATCTCTCATCTACCCTTTAAGTATTGTGATCGCTTACATGTATTATCATTACATTCACACAAACTTTCATTCAATTCCAACAAGTCCTACTTGGTTAAAGGGGTTATCCAAAGCCTAAAACATGTCCCTCATATAGATTATACTTAACCCTGCTCCCCGGCACTCGTGTCGCTCCAGATCCCCACACTGGGAGGCTAGTGAGGCTCATCCCTCCCCATCCCTGGATGTTTTGATCCGCACGGCAGAAAGATTCAGTGGCTGTGCAGGAGCGACGTGCATGCCGGGGAGCACAGGAAGTATAATCTATACCTGGGCATTAGGGGGCATGTTTTAGGCTTTGGATAACCCCCTTGAACCAAGGAGTTGTTGTAATTGAATGAAAGTTTGTGTGGCTGTCATATATGTAAGGGATTACAATATTGGAGTGAAAGGATAAGTTTGCAATGAGATACAGTTGGATATGGAGGCATACAGGTATCTTATGGGATCTTGCGCCACATTTGCCCACAGATGTTATAGCTAGGCCTGTAGACCCTGCACACTGATAGGTCTCAGAGGCGCTCATGTCAGCTGCGCCCATAAATGCTCGGTTGCTGATAAATCTGGTGACCGGGCAGCCAGGAAGGTGTACGATATGGTGGAGACATTCCTGTGTGTGGGCGACCATTATCCTGAACAATGCCAGTTAGAAGACCTGCCATGAGAGGTAACACATGTGGTCGCAGGATGTCCTGCACATTTGGCTGAGCTGTTAGGCTAGGTTCACATTAGTGTTCGGGAAATGCAACATTTTTCTTTTAGTATTAAAAAAAAATAAAAATAAAAAATCGTAAAAAGCAGAGTTTGTTTTTTTTTTTGCAAAATAGACGTAGTGTGAAAGGTCAATACCAGTTCTTTTTGAGATAGAAAAGTTTGCAATACAATTTCAACTTTCTACCTATTTCCAACAACCTCATCGCCTTTCAAAAAGTGGGTGGTAGTTGTTGAGACGCAGGCGGGAGCTGCACAGTTAACCTCGTTTACCCATATGTGCACCAGCAAACTGTCACAGAGCGAACGATGTGTGACATTATGGCTTAATGTCATTAAGAGGCCTGCACCACTTGATAAATTGGACGGATCTCCCGCCAGCAGAGTTTTTACTAATGCAGGATTCACATGGCTGTGAAGGAACCGTTTCTTCCTGATAACTGCCTGCTCGTCGTCGGAAGTGAAGAGCTACGTTTACATGCAGCGACCACCTGCATCCTATGGTGACAAGTGATGGAAGCGGCCAGAGTCTAGAGGGTATTCCATAACTTAATTATGGACTAGAAGTGTGAGTTTCGAGTCCCAGGCAGGTTATGCAGAGCTTTTTGTGCCTGTAAATGACAGTCAATATTCGAGGCTGCACCTAGAAGATGAGTGGGCAGGGTTGCCAGACACGGGATCTCCGGTGAAAGCAAGTAGTAGGGGGTGGGTCGAATATGTGGTCTTACTTACTATATGGAAATGTGCAACAATAGCGGCAGGGTCCTTTGTTATAATTTAATTACCAGCAATTGCTTCAAGTCGCACGGGTGGGAATCTTTGTCTAGATGGGAGCTTTGAAATGTAGAGTAGAATCCAATTAAATTCTTATCTTGTTTTTCCAGTGCCTCCCCTGTTTGCAGAGTTAATTGGATGGCAGAGCCTTTTCCTCAGGGTTCCACTCTGCAGCTTTTCTCATTATTTGCCATGTTATATAGGTCTGAGAATTCAGACTCCTTAGCTTTTCTGTAAAAATATCATAAATCGTCCTAATATTGCTTCATGACAAATATATCACTGCCTGGCATGGTGTTATCACATCCTTTGTACTACACTACTGTTTAAGGGGGCACCACCATCTTTATCACTGTTAGTCCATTAGCTTTTAGGCTACTTTCACACTAGCGTTTTGGAATTCCGGTATGGAGTTCCGTCATAGGGGCTCAATACCGGAATAAAACGCTTCAGTTTTGTCCCCATTCATTGTCAATGGGGACAAAACTGAACTGAAGACAACAGAATGCTCCTGAAAGCATTCCGTTCCGTCTTCAGACCGGAGAGCAAACCGCAGCATGCTGTGGTTTGCTCTCCGGTCCAGGCATCTGCACCAAGACGGATCCGGAATGACCCCCAATGCAAGTCAATGGGGACGGATCCGTTTGGGGTGACACAATGGTAAACGGATCCGTCCTCCATTGACTTTCAATGGAGTTCATGTCGGATCCGTCCACAGCACACCACACATGACAGACACACAGACACACACACACACACACACACACACACACACACACACACACACACACAGTCATACTTACATGCTCCCAGCAGCTCCGCATATCACAGGAGGAGGAGGACTGTGCGCACATAGGAAGATTCTCCCTCCAGCAGAGGGCGCTGTGGGGAATCTTCCTATGTGCGCGCCGTCCTCCTCCTCCTGTGCTGTGCGGAGCTGCTGGGAGCATGTGTGTATGTCTGTGTGTCACGTGTGGGGCCGTAGCGCTCCTCTGACTCCTCACGTGTACCTGCGGCAGCACGGATCCGGCGGCCGCTAATGTGAAAGTGGCCTTAGTCGGTTTAATGCTACATTGCCATGGGCATGGTGCAGAGTCAGATGACCCCATTACCCTTCCTCTTGGGTGGTGTGAACCTGCTCAAGGGTCCTCTCTGTATGTTTTACAATATAACAAATAAAGTGGGGAACGCACAAGGAACGTGCTTGCCCCAATGTCCGAGAAAGGACCGGGAAGAGAGTGCCACTCCAGGTCTGCAGCAGATGTCAATTTCTGTCCATGGCTAAATCAAATGTTTTGAGGATATATTTTTTTTTTTTCCGCCTGTTTCTTGTTCACACCTTGGCAGATCCCATTGAAGATGGATCCAAAGTTATTAATGAACATGTCTTCCTAGTGGCTTTGAAGCTCATGATGTTGGAGATTTGGGCTCAGGCCTAATGGCTAAGATGTCACTACAGACATTCGGGTGCAGTGGGGCAAACAGCACCTTACAAGATCTTGTATTATGGTTTGAGGCAGTCAGATGATCAGTAGCACAGAGCCTGCAAACATGTTTGAAGCCTAAATGTGTGTACGTCAGAAAAGTGCATGTGTACCAGGTGCTCAGGGGTGTCTCTTCTCACAGTTTTGGCATTTCATCATACACCATTCAGCATAAAATATGTAGAAATTGTGCTAGGCCAGGCATGGCCAACCTGCGGCTCTCCAGCTGTTTTAAAACTACAATTCCCACCATGCCCTGCTGTAGGCTGATAGCTGAAGGCAGTCCGGGCATGCTGGGAGTTGTAGTTTTGCAACAGCTGGAGAGCCTCAGGTTGGCCATCCGTGTGCTAGGCTAACATTCAACAAATTTGGGGTACATGGGGTTCACACATGTGAAAAAATGGCTGTGTGATGGCTATTTACAGAACCATTGAAGACAATGGGCCTATCCACAGGCTTGTTTATTTAAAGGCCAGTGAATAATGCCATCAAATATATAGGATGTGGCCTATTTTTGGCCAATTTTCATTGACAATTGAAGGGGGGCGCTTTTAACAGCTGTCTTTTAGAAGACACCCATTAAAAAAAAAAACAGACAGTTATGCTGTTTTTATCAGCCATTTTATTAAAGTTCATGTGATTGTTCCCTTATTAAAGGGGTTCTCTGGGCTTTTCCTATTCTCAGGATAGGTCATCAATATCAGATAGGAGGGGGTTTGATTCCAGGCAGCCCTGCCAATCGGCTGTACAAGGAGATGGCTTTGTGCACATACGGTCTCCCGTGTCTCTTCCTGTCTGCTGCTGCTCCATAGACCTACGGAGGCAGACAGGAAGAGAGAAAGGAGATGGCATGTGCGCACTGCGTATGCCGTTTCCTCATACAGCTAATCGGCTGGGGTGTCAGACCCCCACCGATCTGATATTGATGATCTATCCTGAGGATAGGTCATCAATAGAAAAAAACCCGGACAACATCTTCTAGCAGTCCATACATCAGAAACGCAATTACGTCTACATTAACTATGTGTAGACTTAAGCTATAAGTTATGCCAGTTTCTGGTGTAAATTGTTATAAATTTGCCAGGACTGTTTCTGGCATTAAAGGGGGTGTCCAGTCTAATAAAGAAAATCAATGGTAGGCAGAAATGTGTTCAAAATATATATATGAAAAAAATCTTTCAAAACATGCTCTAAATATCCCAGATCGGACAACCTCTTTCTCATTGAAAATTAAATAAAACACTGTCCTTCTGTAGCAGTCAATGCAAATGATATGACCTAGGTAGTCCATTGTCAGGGAGAAGACTTTATCTAATGGGGTAATCATGATAATAGTAGGTGTAGAATGGTTATCACAGTACGCCCATTCTGTTGTTCTAAAGGAAGTGTCCTTTGTAATATTTATGATTGGGATAACATTTATTTGGCTCGTGAGCTAACATTTTAGATTTTTTTTTTACATAATAGTATTAGATATAAGAATATAGAAGTGAAGATAATAATAATTACATGGTTTTGAATGGCAGCCGTGTAACACTACATTTCTCTTAGTGTATGGTTAGAGGTGGCTTTTGTAACCAGACCTGTAACAATCAGCGGTTCGGTAGCCCGGCTTGTACTGAATAGAGGTGGTCTTCTTGAGACTTTTTAAAGCTTCTTAGGGTGCATTCACACGACCGTAGTTTTGGGTCTGCATCTGTTCCGCAATTTTGCGGAACGGGTGCAGACCTATTCATTTCAATGGGGCCGCAAAAGATGCGGACAAGACATTGTATGCTGTCCGCATCCGTTGTTCCGTCCCGCGGCGCCGCAAAAAATATAGAGCATGCCCTATTCTTGTCTGCTAGCGCGGACAAGAATAGGCATTATCTAAATAGCGCTGGCCATGTGCGGTCCACAAATTGCGGAACGCACACCACCGGTATCCGTGTTTTGCGGATCCGCAATTTGCGGACTGCAAAACACTTACGGTCGTGTGAATGCACCCTTCGGCTGAATTCGCCACCGTTTTTCTGTTCCGTCAGAAGAACTGGAAAATAAAGAGAGAAAAAAAACGGATCCTGTGCATCAGTTATGCACATTTTGCATCCGTTTAAGTCATTTCTGTCTGAGATCCGTTATTTTAGATGGAATAAAAAGTCCTTCATGCTAGATTAGAAGAACATAAAAATAACGGTGATGTGAACTCGGCCTTACGTGTTGGCTTCTGTAGCCTCCATGTCATCTGGTATAGCTGCATAGTAAGGCCCCATTCACACGACCATATGTACATTTCTACATCTTAGCCGCATTTTTGCGGATAAGATGCGGAACCATACGGACCCATTCATTTTTCCATAGGATAAAAAAAATGCGGAATGCACACAGTGTGCATTCCGCATCCGTATATTACGGAAGTTCTCCCGCAAAAAAAATTAAACGTCCTATACTTGGCCACAAAATCACGTCCGTAGCTCCATTAAACTCAATGGGTCCGCAAAAATGCGGAACACTACGGAAGACTTTCCGTATGTCTTCCGTTCCGTTTTTATACGGATCACGGAATACATACGGTCGTGTGAATGGACCCTAAAGGTAGCCGAGCTGCCAGAACATAAATCTGCAATGGCATATTTTGTGCCAAATTTATCTAATGTTGCATGTTTTGTTAAACTTGGCTCATCTTTAAACATAACACTTGTACCAAGTCCAGTTTTCCACATCGCCCCCCCCCCCTCCAAAAAAAAAATAAAAAATTCCAGTCATAAATCTGGAGTGAAATGCATTAAAATAGCTAACCACAACTACTTTTCAAAATTGGATTGAGTGGTGAAAAATGCAAACAGTCACAAATGTTGCACAAGTGAGCCCAAAAAGTCCCAGAAGCTCTATTTATTTGCTACCTTCAATGCACAGTTTAGAGGCAAATACAATTTTGGAAAGCTGATATTTTTTGGGGAGGGCAGAATTTACCAACCCAATTGCGATTGTTATGTCTAAGTGCTTAGAGTATAATATTAACAATTTCTGACGATTGTTCTCTTTTTGGTGGGGGGTCCCTCTTTAACAGATTGACAAATATGGAATGCGCAAGACAGTGTATACCCTGGCGGATCTGGTGAGGATTAAGAATTGGGTAATTTTTTTAAAATCTTTTTTTTCTGTTACCTTTTCTTCCTATAATAATGTTGTATGACATTTAGTAACTAGCTCTGTGCAGCTGTAATGTTACAGACTTGGAGAAATCACATACATACATACATACATACATACATACATACATACATACATTATAAAAATAGTTTCCCGCAATCGGATCAGCCTTCTGATATTTTTCACTCTTGAGATGCTGTCTGGTGAACGGTTATCATGCAAAATACTTGATATCACTTTCATAAAAAGTAATAATTGTTGCAAATATAATTTATGTACACTTATGTTCTGTGGAACTAATATTCATCATTTAATCCCATAAACATAATGACACTTAATCCATTAGTGATCAGGCTTGAAAAGGCAAAAGGCCTTTATTAAAAAAAAAATAAAAAAATATGGACCCCCAAGCCAGTGGTAAGTGTGGAGAAATCGACCCTCTCCTGCCCCCGTACTCAGGCTCTGTTGCTCACAGGCTATCTTCACTGGACTTCCGGTCAGCTTCTTCAGGGATGGGGTCAGGTGCCACTGCAGCCAATGAATGACTGGCCTCAATGGTGCTGTGTCACCAAGAAGCATGTGATCTAGCAATGATGTGTCCCCAAAAAGGCTAGTCATTGGCTTCAGTGGTGGCACATGGTGACCCTCTCCATGCAGAAGTTGACAGATGGGGACCAGAAGTCCAGTAAGGAGTTAGAATTCAGCGAGGTGAACGCTGGGAAACGGGCAAGTATGGATTTCCTCACAGGTACCACTGGCTTATTCCAGGTGTCTGGGTAAGGAACTCTAGACCTCTTTCACATGAGCCGATTAGGTCCGGATGCGTTCAGTGAAACTCGCACCATTTTGCAAGCAAGTTCAGTCAGATTTTTTCCATGCGGGTTGAATGCGTCTTGATAAGCTTTTCACGCATGTAATAAAAAAACAAAACTGAAGGTTTACAAACAACATCTCTCAGCAACCATCAGTGAAAAACGTACTGCATCCGCTCTTGCTTCCAGATGCAATGCGTTTTTCACTGAAGCCCCATTCGCTTCTATGGGCCAGAATATGCAACGCAGAACTGATGCATGAAAAGAAAACTGCTTATGTACACAGATCTATTGAAATGAATCGGCCAGTGCGGGCGGTATGGGTTCAGTTTACGCATTGCAACCGTGCGGAAAACTCGCTTGTGTGAAAGAGGCATTAGGCATGGCTCACTGATTTTGTGGACTGTTTTTACTGCTGTTTCCATACGTGCGCTCACTTGGACAAGACCCGGATTTAGTACTAGGGTCCTGGAGAGTCTGGGTAAAGTCTGTGACAAAAATTGCGGACGTTTGCGTTCACGCATGCAGCCCCACTGTATGTGCATTCTACTGTAACTACTTGCATTACTCCTGTCATCTAGCCTTATGACTCCATGTTGCGCCATTCCTTTATTATTCCTGCTAGAATTTATGAATTAATTGATAGTATTTTGGGTCCAGATGGGTGTTACCATTTAATGGGGGGGGGGGTGCCTGTTCAGTGTTTCACCATCAAATCAGTGATGGTAACATTCAGATAAACCTTTTTATTGAAAACTTCTGGCAATTCATTCATAAGCTTCTAGCAAGAATGCCACAACTTAGATTCATAATACATGCTCCAAAATGGTTGTATAATGAAGAATGCCGGTAAATGGTAAAGCCGACACATCTGGAGAGGTGGAAGGTTCTCGTTAAAGAGCACCGGTCGCCTCTCCTGACATATCTGCTCCACATGAAATGATGGCTCTGTTCTGTTTCCAGTTGTCCATGTGTGTCCCCATCTCCCTGCTGGTAACACCCAGTTATACCTTTATTCACATACTTCTAAAAGGAATAATTAAGTAATGGCACAGCATACACAGAATGGTTCTTGCTTGCAGAATGTAAGTAGTTACTAATGCTACTGTCACATCTGCGTTGTGATGTCCGGTTTTGAGATCCAGTACAGGGTCTCAAAAGCGCTGAACAACGCTTCAGTTTTGTCTCCATTCATTGTCAACGGGGACAAAACTGAACAAACTGGAATGGAGTGCATCAGAATACATTCCGTTCCTATACTGGACACAAAAGCGCAGTGTTTGTGTGTGGCATGGGAAATGGCACATCCAGCACCAAAAACCATGTAAGTCAATGGTGCCAGATCAGTTTTCTTTTGGACACGACTCAAAATGTAGTCCAATGACGTACAGTGGTTTTGGTGCCGGAAGCGGTTTATTAATTTTTCAAATTTTTTTAGCATTTTAAAGTTATATTTTTTTAAAATCTTGTCCCACACAGTTGTGTTTTTTTAATTTTGCATTTTTCTACTGTAACTGAGGCATTCAAAGGAGTGTCAATTACCTGGGGAGACATACCCCTGTGGTGAATATTTCACACATGCAGGCCACTTCTGATTCTGCTAATACCCAGCAGCTTTGCTTTGCCTGAGACACCCGGAAATCATGTGATCGCTGTGTCCATTAGCGGCATAGCCACTTCCTGTAATCACTGTATATGCCGCCTTGAGCACTGTGTACACAGGAAGAAAATAGAAGCAGTAATAAAGCACTTTTGTCTTCTCCTCTGCATCCCCTGCCGTCACTGCAGGAGCAGGGCCTTTAATCCTGCCCCATACTTATTCTGGAGTGAAGTGCAGCACCAAGTGCCAGACATGTATGGTGCTTCATTGTTGTGAGGTTCTTATGTATCTATTTAACCACAATGCTAATGCATAAGGAACAAAATGTTTTTTGGGCTTTGGAAATTGTGAAATATACAATGTGATACATTTTGACTGAGATGTTAAACATCTAAACCACATTTAGACACTTGTTACACTATCCCTTCCATGGAGGTTCGCCTCAGATCCACAAATTCCTCACTGAGGCTTTTTCCACCATCTCCGTTCCCCTTTTTAACAAATAACATAAGGGGTGGCTTTACAAAGAAGGAAAAATGGCAGCTATTTCCCCTTTAAAATTAAGTATGTTTTCCTCCCTCTGACCTAAAATATTGATTCAATTAAAAACCTGTAGCTTAATGTGGTGGCCCCATTTTGACCTCCTCTTTTGTACCACTCCTGCTTCAGATAAGGAGCATTAATGCTATGGAAGGTATTTAACCCCTCGTGAGTTGAGTTGTTCCAATTTTTATTTTTTATTTTCCTCTCAAAATACTAGCGTCACAGCAGAAACAAAAATTACCCCATAAAACGTAACCTTTATAGTGTTCATAAAAATGAAAAATTAACCCCAGTAAAAAAAAACAACAACAACCCTACAATGTCCCTACGCTTGCCCTGCCTGAGAGCAGAACTGCTGCCCTGACAAGGGCAATCCCGTTGTCCTCTTGGCTTTCTCTCTATTAGGGCTCATGCACACGACCGGTGCCGGCCTATGCCCGTATTGCAGCCCTCTTCAATGGGTCTGCAATCACAGATATGTGGAACGGAGGCACGGATTGGAACACCACGGAAGCACTACGGAGTGCTTCCGTGGTGTTTCTGTCCGTGCCTCCGCACCGCAAAAAAGTAGCGCATGCACTACTTTTTTGCGGTTTGGGCCGTCGGATGCGGATCGCGGACCCCATTCAAATGAATGGGTCCGCAATCCGAATCCGGCAGCCCCACTGTCGGTGCCCGTGCATTGTGGACCGCACATTACGGTCCACAGCACGGGCACTGACTGCACACGTTCGTGTGCATGAGCCCTTACCCTGATACCACTGGAGTCCAAAAAGGCAGAGGGTCGCTAGATATAGATTTGAGAGATCTGTCACCAATGTTCCACTAATCGTGTTGTGACAGTGATATATACGTACTGTATTTTAGTCAGTCACTGGTACCATCCTAGGGATTCTGTATCTGGTGACCCCATACTTGGATCCCCATGTTATCAGGGTAATAGAGGTAAAGCTCAGAAGACACTAGTATCTTCCTTGTCAGGGCAGCAGTTCCGCTTTCTGGCAGGGCAAGAGTAGGGACATTGTAGGTGTTTTGTTAGGTTAATTTGTCATTTTTATGACTACTATTAAATGTTATGTTTTGTAGGGTAATATTTTTGTTTCTGCTTTGACTCCACTAAGTCATTACCTCTGGTTGACATCCTGACTTCAATGTTGACTGGTCAGGTCTGTGTGGTAGAGAAAAGTGACTGTGTCCCACTAGAAAAGAGTCAACAGTTGTTGACGGGATAAAGTCCTACCAGTTTTATTAACCCCAACCAGACATAATGATATTGGGACATAGAGTTACAATTGAGCTATGGATCAATAAGGCCCCTTTCACACGAGCGTGACCGATTAGGTCCGGATGCGTTCAGGAAAACTCGCACCATTTTGCAAGCAAGTTCAGTCAGTTTTGTCTGTGATTGCGTTCAGTTGTTTAGTTTTTTCCGCAGGGGTGCAAAGCGTTTTTCATGCACGTGATAAAAAACTGAAGGTTTACAAACAACATCTCTTAGCAGGGCTGAGTGAAAAACGCATTGAATCCGCACTTGCTTCAGGATTCACTGCCCATGGAACCAGAGCTGTGTGAAAAACGCAGAATATAGAACATGCTGTGTTTTTCACGCAGAACTGATGCATGAAATGAAACGCTCATGTGCACAGACCCATTGAAATGAATGGGTCAGGATTCAGTGCGGGTGATATGCGTTCATGTCACGCATTGCACCTGCGTGGAAAACTCGCTCATGTGAAAGGGGCCTAAAGAACACTAGCTTTCATGCAGGCTAAAGGTGGCCGGACATGTTCGACCATCAGCCTACTTCTGTCTGGCAAACCATCATTTACCATCATTCAGACTGGACATGTCTGTTGAATGAATGATCCTTTTGGAAACGGGAAGATCATTCATGGAGTAATGATTTTCAGAATTTTTTATACGGTAGACTTCTTTCCAAGTTAAGACAGTCTGTATGCAATACAAGTGTTCATTCTTAAATTTCACCCAAAGAACAGTCGTTCTAGTTGAAATTTCAAGTTTTTATCACCTTTCCACGAAGTATGACCCTCTTCAAGCTAGTGGTCTTACTTTTATGTGACAAACCAGAAGTACAGGTGCTCCAGAGGTTAAGACTGTTCCTGGCTCCGTCGAGTACGAAGCTGATGACTTTGGGACCGATTACCCTAAAGATTACTCTCTAAAGATGACCGATCACTAGAGATTTTTGGTGGCCGATGTTGCGTTTACTTGCATCATAACTTCACAGAGCTAGACGGCGATTGATCCGGCAATTGTCTGCGACTTGTCGTTTTCATTAATTATCTTGTCTAGAAAAAAAACATCTACTCTAACCACTAGTGTATGGCCAGCTATAGGTGAGACCTTTTTAAAAGGAGTCTGTCACCATCTTGAACTGTTCTTCGTAGGTCACATATACCTTATCTCAGACTTTGTGCTTCACTTGATCTTGCCCCCCCCAAATATCTTTATCAATATGCAAAGCAGTATGAAAGAACCTAAAGGGCAGTACCCATTGACAACGCAGCCCAGCTACTCGAATTGTGCCCCGCTCCTCCCCTCTTTGCCTTTTCTCCACCACCAGACGCCATGAAGCCAGGACTTGAAATCTCTTCACCACTCTGGTGTGACCTACAGGACACCAGAAACAGTTTCAAATCCAAAGAGGTGGTGACAGACGCCCTTGAATTAATTTCTAGATCTAATTATAGTGCAGAAGGTCATTGCTGATTTTTACGTTTTTATTTTTTTATTAATTTACACTAGAGCAAGATGGACCTTTTAATTTGCCATTTTGTTCAAGTCTTTTGAGCAGCTTTAGAATATTTGAGTGGTTTGTAGTGAGCCAGGATCTCAGACATGCCTGTAGGTTACTGCTTCTCACATGCTGTGTCATTTACGTCATGGGCAGGATTGTTTGCATGCTGCGTGTAAACATAGGAAGGACACTTGGCTACCTGCACACGTTGCACACAGATTCTCATGTGGAAAAAACACAGCGTAATAAACGGTACTAGCAAAGTGAATGAGATTAGATAAATCTCTTGTTTTGTGCAGATTTTATTTTCAATGCAAGGGGCAGATCTGAGGAAAATCTGCATCAAATCTACACAAAAAAAAAAAAAAGTAACGTGCAGATTTTGTGCATAAAGGCACAGAAATCTGCACTAAAAACTGCACAGATCATCTGCTTTGAAAATTTTGTGTGCAGGTTGCCTTATTACAGAATTTGTAGGCAATGCTGTGTTACCTTGTAGCTAGGAAGACTATTCTGTTTTCATGGTTAAATTGTATTCTGTTGCGAGTATTTATGCTCATAGGAGCTTCTAGGTCCGTCATAGGAACTCCTTACTTTCTATGTGCAGGTCCCCCTTACACAATAAGGGCTTAATCACACGACTGTATCGGTAAAACACGAATACAGGCCATGTGCGTTCTGCATTTTGCAGAGCGGAATGTCTTTTTCCATTGCAGAAATGTCTATAGGACATGTTCTATCTTTTTTACGAGGCCGTGGAACGGAAGTGCGGATGCGGACAGCATACAGTGTGCTGTCTGCTTCTTTTGTGACCCCATTGAAATCAATCGGTCCATATCCGATCCGCAACAGAAAAATACAGTGATGTGAATGGGCCCGTAGAGCCAGTTCACGCAGTAAAAAGTTCTGTGCAGAAAATGCGAACGCACCCATTGATTTAAAAAAAAAAAAGTGGAAAAACCGCATCAAATACATATGAAAATTGCACTGAATTTTGTGGGCAAACAGTCAATTTTATGATAATATTGGAAGAAACCTGCCATGTGGTTGTTTTATAAGAAGCGTTTTACGTAGCGTAGAGGGATAAGTGGTGGTAAAGTAGGTTTGTGTGTTTTTAATTTAGGAGCTGTGCTCTGGGCACCTAGCTTTGGTAAGAATTTGGAGTGTGATTCATGCCTGGGATTCCTGGAAGTAGCTTGGGTGGGGGTAGGGTGAGATGATGGAGTTGAAAAGAGGCGGCTGATTTCCCGTAATCTCCCATGTGTGTCACCTTCTCATCCCATTTTATGAGTAAGCGTGTGGTTTACGATGGGCTTAATAATGCTACCAATATGAAGTGTCTACGGACAACCCACACAAGTCTTCCCCTTTCTTGGAATATATTTATATTGAGCACTTATGTATTGTGTATGATTCAGCCAGGCTTGTTTGATGTGTATCTCTTTGCCTTATAAAAGACTTGCGGTACTTTTTGGGCTTGAAGCGGAGTCTGTTGATATAGGAAGACCAAAGTAGAGTTTGTGTTTACTGCGCTTGTGTTATAGTTTGTTTTTTTGTTAATTTTATATTAATTTAATATTTTCATATTACAAAAAAAAACAGGCACTGTGGTCTCCATAATCACCAGCATTTTATTTTAATTCATTCACAAAAAGAAATGTAAAGTGAAAAAAAAATATTAAAAAAAAAAATATATATATATATATATATATATATATATATATATATATATATACACACAAAATGCTGCATAATGAAGTCAAATATAGTTAAACTAAACGGAAACTAGAAGATTCACTGCAGAAAACTCAAAGCGGTCACAGAGAAACAAAGTCTTTGTAAAGTTTACATCCATAATTCTGAAGAATTCAGGACTGCAAAGGTCTGGGGGGAAACTTATTTGCGGTGTTTTTGGTGTCCGTGTTGCGTCTCATTTGCTTTGGGAGGTTGCACCAAATCTAAAGTCATATATTTCACAGTGCATCACCTGCGACATTTTTACGCCACAGAACTGGTCGGTATTTTGGCCTCTTGGAAATGGCTGCGTTTGATCTGCTGTAATTTCTTTGGGAAGGTTTCCCTTCTCCCCAGTGCTTGCATCCATTCCCATGTAGTGGAGAACGCATCGAGAACAGCTCTCCCGAATTCCAGCTACTCGGTGTGTATAGCCAGCAGTACGGTAGTATTGTGTGCTCTGATTCTTTATTATCTTATCTGTGTATGTACTGCCAGCCCTGAGACATCGTATTGCCCCTGATGTGGCGGTAGAGCAGCAAGGTGTCATTTCTTGCGTTAGTTATGAGAAGGGGAGGTTTGTTTCGATCTGCGAGAGATTTACAGCATATTGTTGACCCAAGCTTCGATAGGAGGAAGCCACTAAGCTCTTCCTGTGATCAGAATTGTTACTACGGTATGCTCCTGGGTGACGGAAGTAAACCTATTACCTTCCAAATCGTTGCCGGATTACTCACGCTTAGTACTTGTTGTTGGCACTCCACTCTGCCTCTCATTAACAGAACAATTTACTGAGGCTTTAGTTTTGCCAACTTCATGTCTATACAATATAATCCTCCAGAGGAGAATGGCCAATGATCACTCTATAAAGTGGACAAAACATTTTAGTGTACTAAAAGCTCAGTGATGCTGCTTGTGCTGTCGTAGGAGCTCAAGGGTTAACTTTTTTTTTTTTCTTTGTCCATATTTGACCCACTCCTCTTAAACCCCCCTATCCTTCACCTAACATGCTGCATTGATCAGTGTCTTTAAACTTGGAGTATACCATTACAATGTCCTTTTATAAGACTGTAAAGGAATTCCTTTGGTTAGTAAATGCCGAGGTATGTGGTCTTGGAATTTTTTTTTTTTTTCTTTTTGGTATTTTTCTTGTCTGGTTAGTGATTGTCATGTGGCCAGAGTCTTCCTATTTAAATGAATGGCTTGTAGGACAGCATTCTCATCTCTGCAAAGAGATCATACCGCCCTGGGCTGTGAAATAACACAGGTTCTTCTAATATAACTGCCTAATTGCTTGTTTTATTTTATGCCATTTATTGCCATTTATAATGACGTATGATATTAAAGGGTTTCTGTCACCAGTTTTGGGCATATAAAACAGGATGACATTTGCAATGTGCAAATGTCACCTGATGCCCAAACTGGTAATCATTTTTTTACTGGTGTCCCCGTTTTTGTAATAAATCAACTTTTGTCATATGCAAATTAATCTTACTAGGTGCAAGGGGCGGTAACCCTGCACCTAGTAGCACCGTTTCCCTACCTTTATTCACGCCCCCTTTCTTGTGATGGACAGGGCCAGGCAGCTCGCTCTATCTGCTCCTGGCCCTGTCCGTGCTGGAAATCCCGCGCCTGCGCCGTTCGGACTTCATTCAGCACAGGCGCAGTGAGTGCCGATGGCTGCCGGGCTCCCGGCTTCCTCACTGCGCCGATGACGCCACAGTTCACCCGGAAGAGAAGGCGGCGCAGTGAGGGAGCACGGCAGCCATTGGCACTCACTGCGCCTGCGCCAAATGAAGTCCGCACGGCGCAGGCGCGGGATTTCCAGCACGGACAGGGCCAGGAGCAGATAGAGCGAGCTGCCTGGCCCTGTCCATCACAAGAAAGGGGGCGTGAATAAAGGTAGGGAAACGGCGCTACTAGGTGCAGGGTTACCGCCCCTTGCACCTAGTAAGATTAATTTGCATATGACAAAAGTTGATTTATTACAAAAACGGGGGCACCAGTAAAAAAAATGATTACAGTTTGGGCATCAGGTGACATTTCCACATTGCAAATGTCATCCTGTTTTATATGCCCAAAACTGGTGACAGAAACCCTTTAAGTAGCATCGATATGCTTTCCGTGATTGGATGCTGCATTTATGAAAGATGATAAAGACCCCATTTGACTAAGAATCTCCCAGAGTAGAGTCAGTTATTTTGCAGATAATACTGGGATCTTCCAGATCAAATTTAAAGGGATTCTGTCACCACCATTTTGCATATTAAGTTATTTATACCACTGGATTTAACTCATCATAAGGATCCCCAAATGGTTATTGTTATAGGGCCCAGATGAAGATTTGTGGTGTAAAACTCCTTTTTTATCTACTGTCAATCACTTACATTAAGGGGCCCAAGGGGAGTTGCCCATGGTTGCTGGAGCCCGGGCTCGGCGATTCCGTTGGAGCCCCGGACCGCCCACCTAATTAATATTCACTTCACTGAGTGAAGCTCTGACGCCGCACTTGATGTACTGCGCCTGCGCAGCCCTGGACCGCACACCTAATTAATATTCACTTCACTGAGTCAGTGAAGCTCCGACGGGGCACTGCGCCTGCGCGGGATTACAGCCGCCGCCGGAGCTTCACTGACTCAGTGAAGTGAATATTAATTAGGTGTGCGGTCCAGGGCTGCGCAGGCGCAGTACATCAAGTGCGGCGTCGGAGCTTCACTCAGTGAAGTGAATATCAATTAGGTGGGCGGTCCCGGGCTCCAACGGAATCGCCGAGCCCGGGCTCCAGCAACCATGGGCAACTCCCCTTGGGCCCCTTAATGTAAGTGATTGACAGTAGATAAAAAAGGAGTTTTATACCACAAATCTTCATCTGGGCCCTATAACAATAACCATTTGGGGATCCTTATGATGAGTTAAATCCAGTGGTATAAATAACTTAATATGCAAAATGGTGGTGACAGAATCCCTTTAAGTTGTTATAACATTACCATGCATGTATTCTTTTTAAAACCATGTCATTTTCAGGATTGCGCCAATCCGAAGACAAATTTGTACAATTATAGGGGGCTGGCTCTTCTTAAAGTGGCAGCCATGTCTGAAGACTTTTTAGCAGTATGGAGACTTATTGGCAATGGTACATGGGGGGAAAAATATGCAAAGAGGTATCTTGCTCCATACTGATGAGGGGCAAGCCCCCCAAAATAGCTATCTATGGAGAGATATTTGGCTTGGCAATTTTCCCTTGTCATGTTCCAAGTCTTGTTTAAAAAAAGTCTAACTCATTGCGAGCCGCTACCAGAGCTGATTCATTTTCCCTGGGAGATACTACTTTGCATATTTTCCCATAGATCATTGCCAATAAGTCTCTCCATACATAGCTGGTCTCTTTAAAGGGGTTATCTGAAGTCTAAGAACCCATCCCCCAATGCCCAGGCCTCTGATATACATTATACTTACCTGCTCCCCGGCACCCTCACCGCTCCGGATCCCTGCATGGCCGCCTGCTATTGGCTCCACAATAATGTATACAAGGGGCCTGCGCATGGGGGGGGGATCTCTAAGACTTCAGATAACCCCTTTAACCCCTTTAAGGAGTGCCAGCACCCTACCTAAGCAATATAGGTGTACAGATTTTGTTTTGGGATTGGCAGTGTCTCTGGACGTGTAATACAGTGTAAGCATGAGGTGTTCTGTTTTTTTTTTTTTTTTTTTTTTTTTTTTTTTAAGGCAAACCTACAGGAATCTGTCTTTTAACGTGTAATAATTGAGTGGATTTTTATGACATTTTGGTATTTTGGCAATTACTCTGAAATCAAATGTTGTGACTTCTGATTCTGTGTCAATTGCTGTATTGTGCATTAATTCAGCGCAGTGAAGAGAGGGAAATGTTTTTTTGGCTCTGGAGGGATTGGGATCCTTCAAAGGAATGGTGATTGTTTTCAGAGGAGAGAAGGGGACTGGATTCTGGAGCGCGAGTATAAATGAAGCGTATACAGGAACAAATGGAGATTTGTTAGCCCAGAACTTAAATATGCAGACAAGGGGATGTCAGGGGAAGCTTAGAATGGTAACAAGAAATTCTTTTAACCCAAAGACTAGTCTGACTAGTCCAGGGAGAAACTTGTTCCTTTAACCACTTCATGGCCGTTCCATGTCTTAAGTGAATGGTTTCTCAGTCTAAATGGCAGATTTAGAAGAGGTTCCAACGATCAATGCCATTATAGTTAATCTACAAATTGTGATATTTCACCAAGATATTTCTACTGTTATAAAAAATGCAATAATGGACCCGTTTTCTTTTTCTCTAAAGGTTTGCATGATTTTAGCACTTTTTTGTGTTTTTAGAGAGTCGCCAGCAGATCTTTTAGTTATTTTTTTATTTTACTGTATTTATTTTTTGATTAGCCTTTGTTTTTTTCGCTTTATAGGTCTGTATTGTTGGCATCTCTTTAATAGATCTAGTGATGCAGGTTGTGATGTATGTATAGTTTTCTATTATCGGTACATGGCCGCATTATGCTGCTTGTTATGAACTGCACCAGAATCTCTTTTTTTTTCCTTTGCCAGCTGTCCGGGCAATTATTTGAAAAGAAAACGTTTGGGAGGCCTCATCCTGTTTGCGTTCCAAGTTTCGCGTTTGTTTCTTAAGACACTTGCAACTTTTCGACTAAGACAATGAGGTCTTTTGTACCATTGCGACTCGTGTAGCCTTCCAGCTGCAGGGCACGTGATGACACCCTGGAGCCTGGCAACCATTAATCTTATTGGCACATCCTCTCTTAATGTGTCATCCCTCTATTAAAAGAATAAAAATGAAGCACAAATTTCCACTTGCTTGAAATGCTTCCCTTCCTTTTGATACTGTTTTGCTGTACGTTTATCAAGAGTTTCCAGGGATCTTCAGGTTTTTTCCAAAACCTTTTCTTAGCCACGGCCAGCGCCCAATGGATGCATCCCTGGTTCAAAGGATAGACTTTTACTCTGCCCTTCCAGAATCTTCAGTCTTAGGCCTTATTCACACAGTCAGTGTTCGGTCAGTGATTTGGAGCCAAAACCAGGTGCGGCTCTAAACACAGAACAGGTGCTTATCTTTCCCTTATACCTTATGTCTGTGGAGGCTCCGATCCTGGTTTTGGCTCACAATCAGGGCCCTTTCACACGACCATATGCCCTCCGAGACATACGGTCTGTGAGTGGGCCATATGGGCCAAATCATATGCGTGCGGGACAAAAGTCCCGCGGACGGCCCGACGTGCACAGCATCATTGTAATCAATGATGCTATGCGCTCCCGTGTGCTCGATCGATGCCGCTCGGGACATATGGCCCGCTCACGGACCGTATGTCTCAGAGGGCATACGGTCGTGTGAAAGGGCCCTCACTGATGGAAATCACTGACCAAAACACTGAAGTGTGAATAAGGCCTTATTCAGGCCTTACAGTGTTTCACTGTACTGCGGCGGCCTCAGGAAGCGCATGGCGTCATAGCAACCAATGACACCGTGCGCTCCCGTCCTCTGGGGCAGCACAGGCCGGGCTTTCACGGCCCGATACGGGCCGTGAAATACGGTCGTCTGCATGGGGCCTTAAAGGAATAATTGTTTGAATAATGGTTTCCATCTTGCTGCCCTCCCATCTGAGTGTTTTGCATTTTATGGGTGGTACACTCCTGTGTATTATACTTTTTTTATATTGGTGGTATATACATGGTATACTCATGTATTTTATTCTGTTATATTTCTGGCATAATGTGCAGATATGAGACTCTTAAAATGCTGATTATCTTACCTTTCTTATCTCTTCTGTATGTGGCTATTTTTTATTTTTTTTTATAAGTAAGATTAAAGGGGTTGTCTAGGACAGTAGCAAATCTGTCAGAAAGCAGGGGATGTGATTAATATCAGGGTAATGTTACTCCCCTGGTACCAATCTAGTGCCACCACTGTGGTTCTCCCGCTAGTCTCTGTTGCTGTCCTGCAGGAATGACATTGTGTGGTGATTTGGCTGCAGTGGTCTTATGTTGGTTGTCTCAATGTTCTCACGGCAGGGACATCAACATAGCCCAGCAGTAGAAACGGAGTGGTGAGGATTTTTCCAGGTCAGTAGTACTTATTACAGTGTTTATCATGCCCACTGCATTCTGACAGATTTATAACTGTCCTGGACAGCTGCTTTAATGTTTTTGTGTATTTTTGGGACTGTGAGGGCTCTTTCACATGAGCAAGTTTTCTGTCAGGATGCGATGCGTGAAGCAAATGCATAGCATCCGGATTGAATCCTGACCTATTCATTTCTAGGGGTCTGTGCACATGGTTTTCATGCACCATTTCTGCGTTCAGAAAAAAATCGCAGCTTGTTCTATATTGAAAAAGGGGAATTTCAGTCAGCACATCCCAGTGTTCTATATTGTACGTTTTTTCACGCAGCTTGGGTTCCATAGAAGTGAATGGGGCCTCATTGAAAAACGGATTGCATCCGGATTAAATGCATTTTTCACTGATTTCTAGGAAATGTAGATTATTCTTCAGTTATTTTTCACACGCTTGAAAAACGCATAAAAAACCCTTTTTTTTTTTTTTTTTTTCCCATTTGAAATGAACATTGTGCCACGTACCATGTACGAAACACTTGTATTTTTTTTTTATTTTCCATTTTATCCATGGATGCATCAGCCATTTAGTCTAATCAGAAATGACCCAAAGTTTACCCCTGCAGCATTAGCCAGAAGTGTGCACGATAGACTGAAGCCTCTCCTTACATAATCAGGTTGATTTCTTGTTATTTTGCGGCAGCTGGGCCCATTGATGATTTAAAACTGCTGTCCCCTTTGACCTTCCTATTCGTGTCAATCTCGATCTGACCCTGTGCACTTTATTTTTCTGAAAGACCAGTAATGCTGTTGTCAAAAAAAAAAAAGTGACAGATGACGGAGAGATCCCTACGGGGAAGTATAAACCCTTCATAAAATGGATGTAGAATGTTTATTTGGAAAGAAGACTTTTAAGAGTTTTATAGGCACGTATGACCGACTTGTGCTGTACACACGTCATTGTTTACAGAACAGTTATTATGTGATATATTAGATACTTTAATGTGTCTCCTCTCATGTATTTGAATGCAACTAAGCAGTTGGATAGGGTTGGTTAGTGCTGGGCCTGGTCATAAATTATACCTGAAATTGACGCTACATCTTCTTAATTGTTGTACATCTCACACTCTGTAAAGTGGTAATATAACAAAAAAGCCTCTTGAAAGTCACATGTTCAAGTACTTTTCATATTACTCTAATGGTAAAAAAAATCCTTTTTCATATCGCTCCAAAATCCCATCAGACACGAGTTAGAGAGTTGCTGGGTTGTAACAATCTCCTAGTGTTCTGGGGTCCTTTGTACATGGCCATAATCAGCACCGATCAATGACAAGACAAGTTGATTTGATCTGGTTTTTCATCCTGTGTAAAAAGCCCCATAGTATATGACAGTGGGGGAGATTCTGGAGCACAGTCTCACAGAAAAACTGTGTTTGTTGTTAATAGCAGCCAATAGCATCACAGCTTTCATTTCTTATAGTGCTTCTGAAAAATGAAAGCTGTGACATGGTTGGTTATTGTGGGCATCAAAGACAGTTTTTTGTTTAAGCAGTGTTATCAGATTTTATTTGTTTAAAATTTTTTGAAGCATGAAATAAAAAATGAAAACCGCGATGTGATTGGTTGATATTAGCCACAAAGGTAATTTTCCTTTTAGACCGTTTCATAAATCTTCCCCACAGTCTTGGAATATTCACCAAAGACCACGTGGCAGTAATGTTCCAGTCCTCGTGACTTTCTGTCACTTGTGCACTTAAAAGTGTTGTCCGGGTTCAGAGCTGGATCCGGACACGTCCCCGTCTTCACCCCTCTGACCACCCTGATATGAGCATTTCATGCTCTGATGCTCTCCTTTTGCTCTGAGCTGAATCGCGCAGGGCAAAAGCATTTTTGGAGATAGACGTATCAAGCTCGCCATAGGGACTGCTAGGCAGAGGCTTCCGCCCAGCAGTGAGCCTGGTGACGTCACTGGCACCCATTGTATCTGCCCTCCAAATACCAAAAAGACGAACTCTGATTTAAACAGACCGTGCCTTCACCTACTCATTAGAATGGGAAAGAAAATCTGATCTACATGTTACATGCTGGGATTCTCTTCACCCAGACTGTTGGTCCATGCAGAAATATACATATGTGATTAGGCCCCTTGTCTATAATGTATTAGCGTGCAGTCTGGAGCTGTCCAATCTAAAGTCGGACAGCACCCGGATGTGAATGTTGCGAGTCCCAATAGTAGGACTTCATCAGAAATCTATGCCTATAACTTCTAGTTCTGCATTCAGATGACTTCTCCTCAGTCTCTCTTACTCTTATGAAATCAAACATTTTATTGTAATTCTTTGCTGGATTACTAGCCTTTCTGTATTATCAGATATGAATGGATAGATAGAATTAGTATTAGTTTTGTTTAGTACTTAGAAATTGCACAATTTCACTTTTTTTTCCGTTATAGGACAGACACTGTATCACAGTTGTGCATATGTTCCATTCATGTTGGACTTTGTTTTGTGCCAAGTATTGCTCTTTTGTTGCTGTCCACTTGAGTAGCCAAGATATGATACCCTTTGGCTTTTTCTCTTTCCTTTTAGCCCATGGCTATCCGGCTCATGCTGGAAAGAGGGGTGGATTAAAACACTTTAGTGATGCAAGAGAGGTCACAGCGTCAGGTCAGGGCTTAACTCTAATGACCATTCATCACATGTTGATTGATTGCCACATGTTTCCCGGGGACATATCCATCAGCTCCCCCCTCCTGAGGGAGCAGATGGACCAGAAAGTGGCCAGGGCTTGTGCCACCCAGGAATTTCCTCTGTTCAATGCTTTTCCTGTTTGGTGACATAGTGGTTTTCCTTAAGGAAACTCAAGAAATCGGTATTTGCTGTAGTTATCTGTTTGATTCTCAAAGGTCAGTTATACAATGTGAAAGGATTCTTTAAGATGGCCTTGGTGTGTTTAGAGTTAAAGGGGTCATTAAAAGGGTTGTCTGAGATGATGATAAAATCTCAGACAACCCCTACGGTGTCTTAATTTTATTTATTTTTTTCAAAAATCATCATATCACCCTTTACACCAGCGCCGTTCTCTGCAGTGTTCCTCCAATACTCAAGTTGCTGTATGTTTACAGACATCAGCGATGATTTGCTGGGATATGGCGCATGACCCCTGCAGCCAATCATGGTCATCCGCTTTAGACCGCTGAGGGCAAGGATTGACTGCAGCGGTGACATGCCCTATCCTGGCATGTCACCACATCTAGGGTACCAGAAGAAGGCAGCACAGATGGGTTTTAATTTTAAGATATTTGTAGGGTTGTCTGAAATTGACCCTTTGAAGGTGCTACTTGCCCGAAACTTGCCGACTAATCCAAGAAATGTTCTTTTTAAGCCCCATGATATATTAAAATATAAAAAAAACATATATTCCATATCTTGTATTGATGAGGTCTAACATGCCTGAAACTGCTGTATGGAAGTCGGAGTAAATGTTTTGTCTTAAAGACTGTACTAATGATTCTCGATTCATAGTTGGCCACATGGGCGTAGAGGGGCAATGCACACATTCACTATACATAAAAACATGACTGCAGACATATTAAACTAATGCCTTAAAAGAATTCTGATCATGTCAGTCATTACTACAAACGGGTTGAGGAGGAACTTTTCACCTATGATTGGCTCTGGTTCTTTTTTTGCTTTCTTTACTAGCAAATTGAATTTTTGTATATATTAAAGTGCTTGTCTAGTGGGTAAAATTTTACGAAAGGATCAGAATGGGTTAAAAACATAATAAGGAATACTCCCCGATTTCCTCCTGCTGTTCCTGTTCCAATATTTCTTGGGTCCCTTGCCAGTCTCCTCTTTGATTCCTCATGACACATAGGAAATTACTCCTCCCTCAGTCAATGGATGCAGCGGTGAGGCTACTTTCACACTTGTGTTTCTGCCTGATCCGGCAGGGATCAGCAAAAAACGCTTACGTTTGTGATAATACAACTGTCTGCATCCGTTATGAATGTATCCAGTTGTATAATCTTAAAAAAAAAAAAAAAAAAAAAAAAAAGTATGACGAATCTGTCATGAACACCATTGTAAGTTAATGGGTGACGGATCTGTTTTCTAGTGTGTCTGAGAAAACAAACTTGCATTGTGGGCCATGCCGGATCTGTTTTACCGCAGCTTGCAGGGGTTTTCTGTCCAGTATTGGAACGCAACCAAGCAGAATGCATTCTGGTGCACTCTGTTCCGTTCAGTTCTGTCCCAATTGACAATGAAACGAACGGAACAAAACGGAAGCGTTTTTCTCCGGTATTGAGATCCTGTGCCGTACCTCAATACCGTAGATGTGAAAGGGGCCTCAACCAGTGTGTGTGGATCAGAGAGAAGAGTTGTTTTTGTTTTTTTTGTGTTTTTTTTTTTTAAACCCCTTTTATAGAACATCTGTCCATGAGTCCTGCACCTGATTTATACTTTCTGCCCATGTGCAGTACATATGCTTCATTTTCCTGAGCAGAGCAGATGACTACTATGCATGTGCTGATATCATCCTCCACCCAGAAGAGGGGATACTCTGCTTCACTCGAAGATTGTCACTACAGTGGGAAGGATCATGGCCTTTTCCAAATGGCTCTTCTTCCGGATGGAGGATGACATAGTTGGTGAATGCGCAGTAGTCATACCCACCCATCCTCATGATTGGTTCGTCGTTGAATCCTCATTGACTTGCGTAACAAGTATGCTTTTACTCAGCAGGTTCAACCCTACCCTGCTTTTTTGCCAAGTTTTAATAGGGTTGACCCTGATTACAGATGCCCTTTAACTCCTTGAGCCAACTATGTGTAAAAAATTTTCAATAATTGTCAACAATAATCGCATCAAGAACAAAAGCTAACATTGCCCGATTCTGGTTTTCCCACGTGAGAGACATGCATCCTACACACGTCATCTGATCACTTATGTAATGCGTATGGCCAGCTTTAGTCATTGTGTCCAGAGGAAATGTAACCGAGCTTTTCAGATTGTCCAACTACAGTGTAATAAAATATATATATTTTTTTCATACCATTTGTTTGTTATATTATAGGTCTTACATTTCTACTGTGATACTTGCTCTACGCCTATCTGTCGTGAGTGCACTATTGGACGTCACGCTGGGCACAGCTTTGTCTATCTTCAAGATGCTCTTCAGGACTCAAGGGCGCTTACTATCCAGCTGTTGGCTGATGCTCAACAAGGTCGCCAAGCTATTCAGGTAAGACGTTTTATTTATTGTCACATTCATGCTGCACTGTGACCCCCAACTGCATAATGTATCTGCAAGTTGTCATTTTCTCGGCTATCATAATCAAGGAAAATAGCTGATAAACAGTTATGTGCAGAGAAGAGGCAGTGGTATGTCTGAAGTGGTAAGGACTGAATCCAGCAAGTTAGATGAGATCTGCTCACCTAACACTTTCCATTCTAGGCTTGTTGTCACGATGAGCCATGTGTGTACGTGCCTGTGACTAACTGCTTTAACGCTCGAAGTGAGAAAAACCTGTAAAACCGCCCAGCCTGTATAGTCTGAGAATGACCACACTGAGGTATAGGCGGACATGCTACAGGCGGGCATCTTATCTTGCTGGAAGGGTTTTCCCACAAAACCTTCAGAGAATGTTTTTCTTCTGGTGATGGCTTCACTGAAATCTTGATTTCTGCTTTGGGACATTAAAGAAGACCATGCCTGCCCTGCCTGTCTGACCCTTCTTCTTGCTAGTCTATTTGTTAGCATATGGTAAACTTCCCCCATTATTATTCTAATTTCTTCAAACCGGTTGCATCAAGACCCAGCATCATCCATGCAGTAGTCGCATGACGTACACAACATGTTTTGTCAGTCTTTTTAGTTTTATATAATTTCATGTCACACTGATATGTTAGGAGTCACTAGTGATTTAATACAGGCATGTATTCTAGACATTTTATGTCACTGAAAACAACAAAAAGAATGCAGGAAAAAAACTAGAGGACACATGCAAGCTGTATACATCACTTCAGAGAAATCCCTTAAAGGGTTTGTGCAAGAATGGAGAGGGGGGGTGGAGGGTTTGAAAACCCTCCTCTCACTTAACCTGCTTCCCGATGCTGGCTCCCCGCTCCTTCTCCTCCCTGTGATGCTCTGCTGACCTCCCCTGCTGAAAACATCCGGTTTGACATCACCAGCAGCCAACCACTGGCTGTGGTAGTGATCGGCTCCCCTTAATGGTCACATGACGCAAGGGGATCTGGTCAACTCCGCGGCCAGTGATTGACAAAAAAAGCCTTTTTTTACACAACCCCCTTTAAGGGGTTTTCTGGGCCATATATAAAAGCTGTTTTTTCTAATGCCCTGTGGAAGGAAGATTGTTAGGTTAATACTTACTATTCCCTGGCTCCGCCGATGTTGTCGTCTACACGGCGCTGACACAGACTGTGGGCTCTTCCACCTGGGTCCCTACTGGATGTGCACTTCTTTTCCTGTTCAGCTGCTGAATAATCTTTATTCATATGTTGCATGCTCCACAAGGTTCAATCAGAGCGTGCATATGCAAACAAAATCGGACATTACAAAGCAACAAACTAATCAGTATTAGAAACAAGAGGTAAGCGCCCTGCTCACAAGAACTTACAGCCCCTAGATATAACATTCCTTGCTTCCAAAAGTTGTTGGAGCACCTCTTAGAATGTAGACATTGACCCTTGACAGTCACTTATTGGAGAAAAGAAATATTCTTAAAGGGGTTGTCTCGCCTTAGACAACCGGGGCATATCGCTAGGATATGCTCCCAATGTCTGTCAGCTGTGGGTCCCGCCTATCTTTAGAACGGAGCCCACCAAATTAAGGAGGGCGCACCGTGCATGTGTTGTCGCTCTCCATTTATTCCAATGGGACCACCAATAATAAGGAATGAATAGAGGACACCACACATGCGCGGTGCCCCCTCCTTCCATTTGCGGGGCTCTGTTCTAAAGAGGTGGGACCTGCACCTATCAGACATTGGCGGCATATCCTAGTGATATGCCCCCAATCTCTGAGGTGAGACAACCCCTTTAATGCCCCTTTTTGCTAAGTTATTGATCTAGAACTTTGTAATTTGTTATGGACTTGCATGCAATTTACACAGGATACCTAACAGAATGAATTAAAATCCTGAGAGGTGTGGATGTGTGATACTAGTATAGTCCTTTTATGTGCACAAGATGGTTAAGCGTACATAGATTGATATGAGTGAAAGCTGCACCCTTGGATCATCTTGACAGTCGTCCTATCCCAGGAGTGCAGTGAAGAGTTCAGGCCATCTGTGAGCTGTGCTGGCCATTTCCATTAGCATTAGTGACACAGCAGAGATAAAGGCCACTGGTAGGCCTACAGTGTCTTTTCTTTTCTTTCTTTCCTGGAGCTGAAAGAAAAGCCACTTAGAGTAAACATGAATTTGAAAAGGATGCAGTAAATGAGGTAATTTGGCACCTTCCACCTCCGCCTCCCTGTAGGCTGTCCATGCTGAATGGTGGACAGCGCCTTTTTTAACTTTTGTGGAGGCTGCTGCAGGGGTAGCTCATTAGCCGAACAGAGAGGAAGTAATTCTGTTATCTACTAACATCAAAGGGTCAAAAAGCTGGTTGCACAGAAGGGTCATTAGGGCACACAAAAACTGTTTTGTCCTTCGGTGGCAGATTGATTCATTGAGCTTGGGCCTGTGCCACGTCATGTCGTGTACAAAAGAGTGGCCATCAGTTCAGACAAGACAAAGCCATCAAAAACAGCCAGCAGTTGGGAATGGTTTCAGTATTCCATATTTGACTCTTCAATCTTTTGTTTGGCTTCCTCATTGATTCCCCATATCGGTGGTAAACACTTTCTTCATCCAGGCCAAACTTTAAACTTCCATTTACATTAATGAGGACCTGTCACCAAAACAATACAATGCAACCTGACAGCACCATGTTGTAGAGCAGGAGAAGCTGAGCAGATTGATTATATATATTTTTGTGGGAGAAGATTCAGTAAAACCTGTAGTTTCTACAATTCCATCTTTACTTTTTCCACTTCCTGTGAACAGCTGTCGGTACAGGAAGGAGGGGTTGTCGGGGATTGATGGCATTGTGTCTATGAGAGCTGTACGTTTTACTGAACCTCTTCCTACAAAAAGCTGGATCAATCTCTGCTCCCCCTGATCTATAACATGCTGGCTGCAGATTGCATTGTATTTTTTGGTGATGGGTCCTCTTTAAGTTGTCCCCCTGTAATCTATATATGTATTTAATTGCTAGGATTTGTGCTCAGTGACTCTATAATGTAGTCTTACCGGACGGTAAACCTGCCTATAGGGTCCAGAAAATTTGTATACAAAGTGCTAGATAGATAAAGCATGTACACCATATTAATAAAGCATTTAGGCATGATTTATTACACATTTTCCTCGTGCCTGTTTTCATGGTTATCGAATTGGTTGCAGACTTGCTCCGAATTTATAAATCTGATACAATCTTTTATAAACTGTTCAACGGCAGGGCAGATGCGTCATCGTTAGTAAAGTGCAGTATGTGTGACAAATGTCACCACCAAGGATCATTGAATGTTCAGTAAAGAATCCTCGGTAGATCAAAAATAATCCCAAGCTTTATACCGTGAAGAAAAATCCTCCTTGTTGGATCCTTAGTAGATTCGTATTCATTGGGTTAAGATAACAGTGGATTGTATATTGGCGCTTAACGAAGAATACTTCCAGATCTGATATGGAACGAATACAGACAAACAGATGTAATCCGCATATGCACTCTGTACAGATGAAAATAAACGACTATGGGGGTCATTTATTAAGACCGGCATTATAAGCCGTAATAAGCCCCTGCACTGGTGGAAGATCCGCTAAGGTTATGTATAGGCACCGGCCTAAATGTCTAAACGGCTTCTTAGCTGTCTTACATTTAGACCATTTTCTATACCTAAAACAGCCGTAAAAAATGACTACTTTTTTCTAGATCGTGAGCAGGTAAAAATTGGATTGCAGCACAAATAACCTTTGCGCCGCAATCTGCACAAGAAATACGCCTAATATTGGTGCATTTCTGATTGTAAATGACCCCATGTCTTCTGGGTTTTCTAGTAGTTTCTTTTTATACTTGTGTGTGAATAAACTTTAAAAGATTAGAAAGATTACACCTACTCTTTGACTATACACTTCTTATATGCACACCAGTCCTTCATATTGGCCACTCAGTTCATGGTGGATTCAGCTTATTTTTTTTTTTTCCTGACCTCCATATTTTAGGGTCGTCTTTTTCACTTTTTTTTTTTTTTTTTTTTTAAATACTCCCCCTTCCTCCAAATGCAAAATTTCCTAGGGCTTATTGCTATCAGTGAACCACATTAAAGAAAAAAGTCCATGTTTAATTTTTAACCACCTTTCAATCATAAATGTCAGCATTGCTTCCTGCACAACAAAGAGCTTTGCAGATCTGTGGCTTATAGCCGTGCCATAAACGCACGTCTTGAAGGTCTCCTTCTGTTACTTCTAGTTGAAGTGATGCTCACTGGAGCACTGAGCTGCTATTACTCCTCTGCCAATCCAGGGTCACCGCTTCAGCCACCCAGATTTTCTTGTAACCGTTCAAGCATTGTTGCTTGCAAGGGAGGGGTGGGGAGAAGAATGTAGCCAACTTGAATGGCCCCACAATGGGGGGATGTTGATTTTTAACAAGTATGCAATACTTTCCCATTCCAGATGTAGCTTCGTCTTCCAGTTTCTGGTGGACCGAACTTATTTTCTGGATGTAAAAATATATTCTTCATTTATACATTTTATATATTTTTTTTTTTTTTTTCATTTTATATTTTTTTTTTCCCACCTGTATAAAAGGACATATTAAAGTAGTCCTCTGGTCTGCTACCAAATGTAAGAAAAAGGACCGCGTTGTAGATGAAGTTGTCAAATGTAGACCAAATATAGTATGTGCACGTCTTTATATTTGATAAGATTTGGTAATGTATATTAATTTAAAAATTGGTGGTTCTTCCCATGAACCTCCTCTTGAAATAGGGTATGAAAATGCAGTGAAATATAAAAAAATCCCAGCATTCTTTGCTGTACTTATGAAAAATGGAAGTTGGCAGAGAGGACTTCTTTCCTTTCCAGGTTCTGGTCCAGGAAGTCCAACCACCTTTTCAAAATTATTTTTATTCAATTTTTTTTTTTATCAAACGGGGAAATAATTACAGACTTATACGGGCATTCAGATAATAATAAAGGAATCTAGTACATAGGTCAAGAAATGTAACACGCATTAAATCTCAATCATACATATCACAGTGCACATAAAAGGAACAGGGTTTAAAGTTATTGCCCTAGTGTAAACTTCTTATTAATTGTCCATCATGACCCCTATTAATTCC